>MQRK01187445.1:63663-79273 GCA_001938485.1 Girardia tigrina | reverse complement strand
TTAAAAATTTTAATAATTTTAAATTTTAATTTTAATAATAATTGAAATAATAATATTTCAATTAATATATAAACATTACATACTAATTTACTAGTTTATATATTAGTTTTCACAATAATTGGTGATGAAATTTACTAAAAAAAATTATTTTGATCTTAAAAAAATATATTATTAATCAATTTCTAAATGTATAATATTATTTGTTTAAATAATATTTAATGAAGTTTTATTTCTAGTTAAATTACATTTTTTTCTTCAAGATGCCAAAAATTTCCTTAATTTGGGATTACTTCACAATGAATAATGAAAATAGGGCTAGCTGCATCGAGTGTGGTGAGCATTACAAGGTGCCCAGTGGGAGCACAACAGGGATGAGAGGTCATCTGAGGTCAAAGCACAACACCATCTTTGAAACACTAGAAGCAAGGGAGGCCAGAGCGAAAGCAAGATCAACAGTTGAAACTGTCGATACAAACTCTGACTCTGATAATGACTTTAAATTGGGAACCCCTTCTGGTGATGGAACATCAAGAGCAGCCACTATCACGACCTCATGCAGAAAGAGGTCAAGAAAAGACAAAATATGCTGCGAAGAAATACCAACAAAGCGAGTGTTCAACAAAAGTCCATGGTCTAAGAATGATGATCAACAGAAGGAAGTTGTCGCTGCAATGATTCAGTGGATAGCAAGTGCCATGTTGCCTTTTCATATAGTTGATAACGATGATTTTATATACCTATTGAAAGTATGTACTAAAGGGCAGTATAAGCCAATTTCTTCAAGGACCATTTCTCGTACTAAAATTCCGATTTTATACAATGCAATGAAGGCAGCAGTTGATAATAAATTAAATGAAGACAAACTTCATCTGGATGGAATATCCTTCACGTCTGATCTGTGGACCAACAAGACCACCAACGCAGCATACATTTCTATGACTGTACACTACATTGATTCTGATTTTCAAATGAAGCGTTTCTTAGTCGCCTTACAACACTTTGCTGGCAAAAATTCATCGGTAGAAATCGCACAAACATTGGATAGCATCACTAAAGACCTAAACTTGGGACCAAATGTGAGCACAACTATAACATGCGATGGTGGAGCAAACATGAAGAAAGCCGGAAAGGATTGTGTTATAAATGATGTGTTCTGGTGTGTTGATCATAAGATAAATTTGATAGTGCAAAGTGCAGCATCGAAATGTAAGTTATGGAGAGATTTAAGTGATAAGATGACAGGGCTGGTTAGCTTCTTCAATCATTCTCAGAAGTTAAAGGATTCACTTATTGCCGAAGCATCGAAAAATCCAGATATCACAATTACCAAAATAGTTCAAAGTTGCCCAACCAGGTGGAACAGTGACCTTTATCAATTACAATCTATCAATGAGCTACTGCCTGCCATCAAAATTGTTGCAGAAAAACATGTTACGCAAAATCTAGTCAACAAACTACCAGATGCAGTGGAGATCGAACAATTGAGGTCAATGATTGAACTGTTGAAAAAATTTGAAGAACTCTCCAACCTTGCAAGTGCAGAGAACGAGGTCTCTATAGTCCATATCATTCCGAAGCTCTTTGATCTAGAAGACGAATTGCAGTCAATATCACATGATTCACCAAATCCCATGATGAAAGAAGTGGTTGATCATTACTTGTTGGAAATGAATGACAGATTTCCCGAATGTGGAGCTCAAGTTTTAGAATACGCATATGCAAACATGTTGGATCCACGTTACAAAGGATCAACATTACATGGCATTGGGCAAAGGTACCCCATGACAAAAGTATCCCTGCAGGAAGCTGTGTTCAACATGTGCAAGGCCGAACTTAAGAACACCCCCTCACCCCACATATCACAATCCTCCATTGATGACATACAACAAGACACTAACACACACATACAGCCATTAAAAAGCACAAAGGCTGCGTACATAAGAAGGTCTTCCAACAGTTTGAAGGTTCAAACTTTTGGAAAAGTGGTAGACAACCCGGAAGGGGTGACCTCCTTGATGGCGGAAATCAAGACGGAATTAGAAAAGTATTTAACAACAACACCAATTGCCGATAATGGTGACATACTTCGTTATTGGAAAAATCAAGCACATAATTATCCGAAACTTGCTCGCTTCGCAAGGAGACTATTGGCGATTCCAGCAGCTTCCTGCAGCTCTGAACGAGTGTTTTCAACAGCTGGAAATATATGTGGTGAGAGAAGAACAAATTTGTCAGAATCCAAAGTTGAAAAACTAGTTTATATAAAAGAGAACTTAAGACAGATGAAGAAAATGAATAATGTGCCTTTTATAGTTTGATTCAATTTTCCAAAAATAAATTTGAAATTTTCTTGCATCCTTTTTTGTAAATTTTCTTTACCATTATTATAGCACAATAGCAATTATCAATGACCAAATAAAAATTTAGATTTGAAATCAGCTGCTTTATATCAAATTGTTATTTTCGATGCTTTGTTTAACGATGAAGGTTTTTCGATGCATCGTTAAACGCTGAAGGTTTTTTTCGATGCATCGTAAACGATGAGGGTTTTTTCGATGCATCGTAAATGATGCATGTTTCGATGCATCGTTAACGATGTAGTCTTTCGATGCATCGTTTAACGATGAAGGTTTTTTCGATGCATCGTAAACGATGCGTGTTGCGATGCATCGTTAACGATACATCGACCTATCGTTAAACGATACATCGTCACTCCCTAAAATAAAGTACGAATAAAATTAAAACAAAAAGAGTATGAGAGGTGTGGCAGTAGCAGAGGTAAATCACTACAATTCGAACTATACAAACTAGATTCCCGTTGAAAACGAAAAAAACTCTGAAATAGCTTAATAAAGTATCAGAAACATTATCTTTTTCTCTTTTACGCCAGGGAAAAATTGTTGTTGATATTCACTGAAGAAATTTTCATTTGGTCGAAAAGTTTCATAAATAAAAAATTAGGGAGGGAGAAAACAGATATTGATTTTTTGGGGTATTAATGTGACCTAATTTATTTATATTGAGAAATGAAAATAAAAGTGATTTTCTTTCAATAAAATATACAGTGTGTTTCATATTATTAGAAACACTAGTATCATCATATATTATTTAAACAAATTTTTTTTACTGCCTCTTTAACTCATCTCCAAACTGTTTTCTTGCTAACGTTGGTCCTGATGCTAGCAACTTTTGACGTAAGCTTGAAACTGTGGATGACGAGTTCCGTTTTATTTCACGAGTTAAGCTTATCACATCATTGGTATTTCTTAAGCGCATGTAGTCACATTTCCCAATTCTCGGTAATGTCATGCCATCGACATTTTTTAATTTCTCTATTCTGCTGATACAAGCAATTGAAACATCACATTTAGCAGCACTTTGTCTCCCTAAATATGTTTGTTTTATATTATATCTTATTAATGTGAATTTTATGAATTAATTTTAAACTACAACTTTATTGGGTTCTTCTTCTTCCTTTTGACCTTAGCCGCTGGACCGTGGGGGCACTAAATTATTCACAAGCCTTCGCCACATTTCTCTATTTGTATCCTCTTTCATCAGACATTCCATGTTCAGTCCACCCCATTCTTTTAAATCGTATGTCCATTATCTCTTTGGTCTTGCTCTTGATCTTTCTCCTTTTACTCTTCCTTCAATCATAACCTTTTGTAGTGCTTGTTTTCATATCTGATGTCCGTAGAATTTCAGCTCCCTTTTCTGATATTTCTATTGTATTTCTGATATTTTCTATTGTATTGATTTAGTTCTTTTACTTATATATTTATGTTGGGGTACCGAGGTGAAATATGAATAATAAACAAATGATTATATCTTTTATTTAACATATTTTTATTAACAATTTACAGAATAATTTTATGATCCTTAAACCTTAACTATAAAATCAGAGTTTCGATAGTCGGTGAGGCTCTTAGTGTCTGCTACGATTAAATTTACTTATATAAAATAATATATTAATTTATATATATATATATATATATATATATATATATATATATATATATACCGTAATTTCTACACTATAAGGCGCACCGTATTATAAGCCGCACATTGCCTGCTTTTCCCAAAAAAACATTAACGTATAGGCCGCATGTACAATACGCCGTATTATAAACAGCACACTAAATATATGGATTTTAAGCCCATTTTAAATAAATCAGTTCAAAGGAAATAAACTAATAACACTACATAATATATTCACCAAAATATTTTATTAGTTTTCTAAGAAATCATTTAAATTTTCATGATACTCAGAATTGCTATCAGTTACTGCATCTGAATCCACAGCTTTATTTTTGGTCTCAATTACACTTTGTACACCAGAAGTATTAATAATGCCTGCCTTAATGAAACCCTTAATAATTGTTGATGTTGGAATAGTGTTCCAACTTTCAAGAATCCATTTAGTTATAGTAACAAAGTCAACTCTTCGCTGTCTACCTGTTTTAGTAAAAGTATGATCTCCGGACATCATCCACTCTTCCCAAGTGTTTCTTAATTTGGCTTTAAATGATTTATTGACTGAGATATCTAGAGGTTGAACAATCTTAGTCAATCCGCCAGGGATAACCGATATGACAGTATTGGCACGTCTCAGTAATGACTTTACAACTTCGGTAAGATGTGCACGCATTGAATCACAGATAAGCATTGAGGGTGATGTGTGGAAGAATCCACCTGCTCTCTTAATAAAAGCTTCACTAACCCATGCTTGCATTAATTTTTCGTCCATCCATCATTTTCATTTTGCCTTTTTCATTTGCCTTTACTAAAACTGCATCAGGAAATTTACTTTTAGGCAACATTTTCCTTTTAAAAATTACCATTGGTGGTAACTTTAATCCACTCGAAGAACAAGCTAAAACAACAGTACAGGATGTTTTTTCGTTTCCCGTTGTCATAAACATCGTAGACATCGCTTTGAGACTAAAAGCAATCACCTAAATGAGCAAAACATATAAAGTCACTCCAAAACTTACCCAGTGGTCGAAATTGGATAACTGACCCCTTCCTGAGAGACCTTCGCACCCCGAATCCATTTTTGCAATCCGCGAGCTGATAATAATTTCCCGAGCATAGATATACCCCTGTAAAGTTGAAAGAATTAATTAGCAAATATAAAATAATTAATTTAAACTTACCATGACTCAACAGTAAAACCCGAAATCATCAGTTGATTATGAATCACCATGAATCATCGGTGACTAATCCGCGTGTGTGTTCTGAAAATATTAGAGTATGCATCAATACACAATTACAAATTCTTATAATAAATCAAAATTATTTGACAAATTTTGGAGACACGCAGACACATTCGGTCAATCATTGTTGAATCATCTAATTCACTGCTGGCAGAACCTGATTGAATAGAAGGGAGCAACAGGGTGTCTCACTAGTAGTACATAATGAGAACCGTTCTTCAGTTATAATGCTACATTAATTCCACAGTTTGACTGAATAAAAACGACACTAACGCTATTGACATTCGGTTATACCGACAAAAGAGAGAATACAAAGGATTGAAGCAGACTCAAGCGAATACACTACCGAATACACTAGCGAATACACTAACAATACACCAAGAAAGAAAAAGAAGAAGCTTAATTATATTATGACGTCAAATTCCAATATAATTCTATCGTCATAGAATTATAGTTTCATGACAATATGATTTCGATTTGAAGATTTAAGATTTAAATCGAAATCAATTCAGAATTAATAATTTTATATCAGAAATAATTTCTAGCAGAATTGCCAGACAACAATAATCCCGTTTTTTAGGCTGATTATCCAACAAACCTTTTAATTAATCTTTGGATTACCTACATCAGTTTTGGACTTATTTCATTTCAAAATCTAAATACCGAAGCACCCGTATTTGTTCTGTATTCATTCCATTGTTTATGTGAGTAATTGTTGTAACAATTATATAGTTAATTGTTGAAAGCTAGCCTCTTGTTTTTATCGACATTTGTTTACTTTTATTGTGTTTATATATAACTAAGTTCATTAAAAAATTTTTTTGAAAGTTTTGTTTGTCATTCAATCAGTTTTCTTTTTGTAAAAGTAACGAAATTATTGGTTATCCGTTGATTAATTAGAGTCGTTACTTTTACAATTCTACTCAGGCAAGAGTTATTCTAGGTAAGAGGCATATTGTTTTCTTTGAGTACAACAAGAGGAAGTGGGTAAATGAAATCAGAAATGTTTTAAAATGTTAACTGGTTTCGGATATCAAAAAAGTTAAAGTCCGTAAGAAGCAACTGATGAGACAGCATGTTGCTCACGGCATACTCAGCATCTTTGCAGCGAAGGTGACTTGGCAGAAAATGTAGACTTATTAAATCTCTGAAGAATCCTTAACAACAATGATGAACATAAACACCTGCTTAAAAACCCTGATGCCGAAAAACTGAAGAAGATCATTGAACAACAAAATAAATATTCTAAATTACTTTAACCGCAAATCAAGAGAAGCTATACATTTTATTTGTCTCCTGATCGAGTTGTATGAAAAATAAAATGTTTACAGTAACTTATCATCAGGCAGGTTATGGGTACGTAACTCCATAAAATCAGCTTCTGACCTTATTTAGCAGACAACATATAATCAAAGATATTTGTTTAATGAAACAATTTAGTTGGCTAAATATATTTTAGAGGGAGAAACCCTAACCCTAACCTTATGTCTCTGTCATATATATATCCTGAATAAAATTTAACACTTGTTGAACATCTGAATAATATATCCAGTGCCGCAGACGTGCAAATGCGTCGACTATGTTATTACGATTCTTGCTGTTCGGGAATCAATTGTATTATTTTGATTATATATTGTTATTTTCGTAATTCGTGTAAATACATATATATAAACGATCACTTTCATATGGTTTCGTGATGGTGTTAGGTTCTTTTTAATGTCATTATAATGAAAATGAGAGTTGTCGTCGAGTTTTTGAACGTTAAATTTTTCTTTGATTTTGAATGAAAATTCAAGTCTGAATTTTTATCGATTCGATTGGTTGATTAAACAACAATCTTTCAAATGATTATTGTTTATTTTACTGAGAATTTTTCTTATTAATTTGAATTGTCCAATGGGACAAGTAAGATTAAGAAGTCTCTCTCTCTATCAGGGCGTGTATGTGCCTGATTGTAGATTGGCGAATGTGTGTGTGCGAATCGACAGAGAGAGAGAAAAAAAAATCACTGATTACAATGACTGAAATTTTTCTTTTTAAAAGATTCAGTGTGTCATTTTTATTTTGAACTGATATTTTTTTTCGATTTATTGGCTGTTCAAATCTTTAAAAGGTTGTCAATAATAAATTATTGAATCAATCTGAGTTTTTTTTGGAAAAAATAAATCGTTTCTGAAAAGGATTTGTTTTTGAGTTTTTTTTTGAATTAGATGGAGTGAATTGACAATTTTATAATCATTGACTGATTGTTTATCGATTCATGGATATTTTAAGTGAAGTAACTGGATTCCATATTGTTGATGGGTGGCTCGATGGAGTGATGTATGAGAAGAGACACTTGAAATTGGAAATTACTGCAGTGGATAACTGTCTTGATGTTACGAAACACGATGCGATCGTTCGATTACTCGATTCTCTCATCATCAATTGCTATCTGACCAAAAATATCATCTTTAAATAATTTAAGATTGATCGAATTAAATTAGATACCGAATCTTGGGTGACATTGGGGAATATAATTTCCATTGTTCGAGTCAGAAATAAGAGTGAGAGATCCAGAAATTTGAACCGTTGGATGTTATGCAAACAGGATTATATTCTGATGAACAGCAAAGACCTTGTTGTATGCGTGAAAGATGGAAAGATTTACAATAAATTCAATAATGCTTCGGTAAAAATTGGTCGAATTGATAAAATACGTCTACAAGATTACTAATCATTCACGAATAAAAATCTCCCATCAAACGAGTTTGTTTTCTCTCCTAGGATTTATCAATGTAGATTCATTGAAAAGTCGATGATTCTAAGGGCCCAGCATAATCAAAATAAACCACTGCGCAACCCTGTTACCTCCGTCCGATTATCGGGGCAACCTGAGGGTCGGGCGGAACACTTGCTAAAAATATTTGATGAACAGAAGGAATTAAGAAGATATATAAAGACTGTACATCTGAACATCTAGCCTCAGCGACAGAGACGAGGTGGTTCTTATATATGACCTACGGAGAATTTTCAAAAATGTTATTAAACTAAAAAATTGTTGCAGAGGCCTATATTAGGCGATCATAGATCATTGAATAAAAGCATGAAACATTTCAGTCAAAATACGTACTTATACTTTGAATAATTAAATATGTACTTATTCTTAAAAATTAAATATGTCAGTGTCTGTCAGTACTGCTGACGAGAGTGATTAAGAAGTGATTCTGAACGTGGTTTTGGATTTTTGGCTGGATAAGACAAGTGATAGACAAATATTAATATGTTGCAATCCTCGTTGTTCGCTTATGTAGCCAAAGCATTACAAAACAATGGTACAAGGAAACATGATTAATCATTTTTATAGTTGAACCGAAACTTATCGTGAACTGAAGACCGGTGGTCACTGGGCCCGATCTGTACACAGCCGCCGTAGAAACGACACTCCCATCATTTCCGGGATGCTATGTTGATTTAAGTATGTTGAATTTAGAATGTTGATTCTCCCACCCAGATGGAAATTGGTATTTTTTATTAAGTTTAAAGTGATCGACTATTCGAACATAATTAAAATAATCATTTTATAAGTTCATATCTTTAATTTCAGAATTAAAATTAAGTTTAATAATTTTTAGTAAAATTTAAATCAAATGCATTTTTAATAATTTGATGTCATTTTTATTATTTTGGGATTTATTGAAAAATGGTAAAAATTAATATTTTTATTAATATTTTTTAGAGGCTAAATATTTTAAAAAATAATTTAGAAAAATTGTTCGAATAATCATGATTAAAAACAGAAATAAGAAAACCAATTAGAACGGTGGCAAACCATGAAAGACCGTCTGAGAGTCTTAATGACTCTAAATGTAATTGCAATAAAGATTTAAACGAGACTTGTTTTTTTTCTTTTTTTTCTTCATTTAAATAAATAATATAAAGGTAACTTTCCCAGCCACATAGACGCTTCTCGATAATAATCATTAAAGAGTATTATGTTATAATATACATTTATAAAAGTCAAAATGATAATAGTAGTAAGACAAAGTAACTTATAGTAAGATAAATTAATTTTATTGAAATATGAATTAAATAAATAAAGCTAAAATATTGAAGTTATTTTCACCATTAATAACCCATAAAAATAAATTAGTTTTGTGGAATTCAAATAAAGAAATCAGTGGGAATATCTCTTTACTATCAAGCCGTAAATTACGATGATAATTCTACTACAATTTCCTCACATTTTCCTTCGATATTTTTTCCTTCAACTTTCTGAAAAAGTTTCGATTTCGCCATCAACAAATTAATATTCGATCTAATTTGTTTCTTTTTAAAATTTCTGATTTCTCTCGTCTGAAAAACCTCTAGATATTTTTTTCTATCTATAAATTTATGGTTTTTATTGACAATATTTATGTCGGGTATAGGGGGTTTATATTTTTTTTGTTTATAACTAAATAGTTTATTTAAAACGGAAAAAGGTTTGATGAAGGGATTGTTTTCCCCATCGGCTTTTATCGAACTTTTCACACAAAAACATCTATCCGATTTGTGAATCTTACATAAATAACAGTTTGATTTTACCGATTTCAACTGCGACTCATATGGGACTATTTTTTCCTTATTCGAAAGTCTAAATGAGTCTTTTCGGAATAAATTCGATATATATAATTCATTTTCAGGTTTAGGTTTTGCATTTAAATTGTCGTCAATGTTAACGACAGCCGAATTAGCGGTAGGAACATTGGATTCGTGGACTTCTTCATAATAGATAACTTCTGTTTGATTAGGGGAATGATTTCGGTCAACAGTTCCACATTCTCTGTTGTCTGGAAGAGTAATTGATCTGGAATTGTTAATTGGATCAGTGAAAAACTTTCGTATTTGTCGTTTTATGATCAATTTGATCTCGGTATATAACAAAAATAAATATAATCGTTTGGAATAATGAGACAACAAATTGTCCGATTCGCAGTTCGTTGAAACGCATTCTAAAGTATCATTATTGAGATCTATCAAGTCGAAATTATTTTCTGAAAGTTGAGAATCTCTCTGATTTACAGTTTCGGGAGCATTGTTTCTTTCCAAATAGGAATTAGAGTGACTTTTGACTCGATTTCGTGACGCAAATCGCTTCATTGAAACATTATCCGGATGAACGAAATTCGTGTTTCTTTGATCATTAATGGAATCAATTGAGGAATCTTTTTGTTCCTTTGCTAGATCTGTTAAGAATCGATTAAGAAATACTTTGACTTGTTCAATGGACGGTCGACCTTTCGATATTTCATCAAAAAGGTTTTCACCATACGGAAACGCCAATTGCATTGATGTCGATTTGTTCATCATTCGACGATTTTCGCTGGTCATTTTGGAATGCTTTTGTAAATTAAATGAATCGGTAATAATTTCATTATTATTAGAATTCATCAAAATTTCATGCAACCATCAATACTTTATCTTACAACAATACGAAATTGAAATCGATTATTTCAATAATACAATTAAATGTAATTTGATTTTTTGTTTAAAAAAAAGTTTTGTGAATTTATAAAAAAATCTTTCAATAAGTAGAGATAGATAAAGTATTATTAGAAATAAAATTATACTGTAGAACGATGATGGTTACTATTAGAATTTATGGGCTTTAGAAACCCATTTTGAAAGATAAAGATAACTAGTAAATCAAAAACATTTTTATATCCATTCTTTATGCGGACAGAACTCTAATAAGCCAACCGAATTTTTTTTGTTCTTTTGTAGATGCGAAAATTACTATTACATTTTTTTAATCAATTTATCATGTTATTAGTAACTATTTAAATCTTTTGTAGAAAGGAAAATTTCATATGAAAAATTTTTACAACTTTATTTTGCAATTAAATGATTACTAAAAACCAGGACATGACAATTCCACGGTTATTATTTATATATTCCATTTATTTCATTTCGGTACATAAATACCCACTGAGCATGGAATTATTTTATCTATATAGTTATTTTCCATTTTATATATATTGTTAAGTATCTTAAATAATTTTTTTTCGAATAAGAGCACATTTTGAAAATTAATTTGAAAATTAATTTGTTCCTTTGCTAGATCTGTTAAGAATCGATTAAGAAATACTTTGACTTGTTCAATGGACGGTCGACCTTTCGATATTTCATCAAAAAGGTTTTCACCATACGGAAAATTTTGATTGTGGAAGAACCCCGAATGAGGTAGTAATTGCCGTTTCATTGTCTTTATTATTTTTATTTTTTGATTTTGTCTGTTTCATTAATTTCATTCTTTTATTTTATTGAATTGATTACGTTAATTGCGGCAATTCTGTTATATAACTTATATATATTTATTTATTAATATACAATCATTTCTTTATTGATTATAAAATCATTTCAAAAATTTACCTTACAGCGTTAGTGAGGCAGTGAGGCAGGCAGTGAGTTACTTGGGCTTTTATAATATAAAAAAAATTGAACCCCCGGCAAGAGAGGGCCGCGAAGCGGGCCGAGCGCGCTAGTTATTATATAATCAATTACGTAAGTCTAATCGAAAACTCTTAACAAATTAGTTGAGAGTGCTGTTTGAACATTGATTTTAGGATCACATGATCTTATCAACAATGCTTCACATGACACTCTCTCCCAATAATTTTTAAAATGCTTGCACAAAATCTTAAAATCATTTATGCTCATATTACATTTACACGTTTTTTTATGCTCAGCATACAAAATTTACATTTACTCTTTCCCCCTTTTTGACTGTGTTCTTGGACTCGTTTGCAGAGATGACGGGCAGTCTCTCCGACGTATGTGGCATTGCACCCATTGCATGTGTATTGATAAACAATGTCCGAACACAATTCTAAAGGAGTATGTGATTTATTGCCAAACATATTCTCAACTTTAAATGATTGAGAAATAATTTTTAAATTTAAAATGTTATTTGTTGATTTCAAGATCGAATTCTTGAGGTGTTTAAAACGCTCGGAGTAAGGTAAGCTTAGAGTATACCCAAGTGTAAAGCAGTTTTCAATGTTTAAACTATTATTTTTTTCATTTTTGATTTTTGATTTTTTCTTTTTCGATTATTTTATCTACAGTCTCACGAGTGAGTCTGTCTATGATGGACTTAGAGTAACCGTTATTATTCAATAACTTACTCAATGTATCGATTCTTTTAATTGATTTTGAAAACGTGGAAGAAAGAGACCAAGAGCGGTATAACAAAACTTTGATCATATTCCTTTTATATTTAAACTCACAAAAACTGTTTATGGAGGTGTACAAACCAGTATCAGTTTTCTTTCGATATATTTCAGTTTCATAATGATCATTTTTCCTTTCAATTAACAAATCAAGGAATGGTAATTTTCCGTTTATTTCCTGTTCTATTGTAAAGATTATATTTGGATGAATCGAATTCATGTAATCTAGAAAAGGAAACACATGTTCTCGAGATTCAAAGACTAGAAAGATATCATCCATATATCTCTTATAAAGTAGTGGTTTTTTCCCCAAAAACAATTCTATTTTTTCTTCAACGGAAGGAGGAAATATAGAGGCTAACGTCGGAGCCAATGGTGAACCCATTGCAACCCCATATATTTGTTTGTACCATTCACCATTAAATAGAAAATGGACATTTGAAGTAGCAAATATTAAGAGTTTTCGAAAAGCAACTTCATCTAAATCAGAATTGTCCAGATTATTCTTACGCCAAAGTTCACAACATAATTCAATGGTTTCCTGTAACGGAACATTAGTAAATAGACTCGATACATCAAAGGAAACCATAAAATCATTTTCAGTTCGTATTTCAAAATTAGCAATGGAATTCACAAACTCAAAACTGTCCTTACAAAAAAAATCATTATGAATGAAAGATTTTATCTTCTAGATACGAAGACCAACCAAAGTCATCGAACATCTTTCACTATATGGAAGGAAATTGAACATCGGAGTTCAATTGCCCAACAAGTAATTTTCCTGACTTTAAAGTTTCTTTGTGTATCTTCTGGAATTTCTCTATTCCGTGGTGTTGCTGTTCTCCTTTTATTTTCCACAGTTTTCCATTCATTTTCTCTTTTTGTATTATATGCTCCACAGGTGCGTTTCTTTTCTTTTTACCATGTTCAAACATTTTCGCTTGTATTTCTTCAATCTCATCAGATTTCGTTAAACATTGTATTGCTATTTGTTTTTGTAGAATATCATCATCATATTAAATTAGTGTATAGTAAATTCGATAGTTTTTTCTTACCCAACTTTTTCTCTACCAATCTATTTATTAATTCGTCTGCCTTCCTAAATATTATTGTTGGATCGCTAGAGCCAATTCTCAAATCTAACATTTCTTTCATTAAGTTCAGTATAGTTTTTTCCTTGGAGAACTCTGCTCTTAAATTTTCTTCACGTGTTTCACCGGGTGCTGTTTCATACTATATGATTGCATCCTGAGTCATGTAGAGTGTTACTAAAAGGATTTTCCTTTCTTCCGAAAATCCCATAATCTTCGCGTACCTATTGAACTTCTTTATAAGTTATTCCACCTTTTCTTTTTTATTCCACTTTTGTCTCAGATCCGTCGAATGTCTCTGGACCTTTGATATTCGGAGTCACGTGGTCACGTGTTGCCATATTAAGAACACCAATTTGATTTGTCATATTTTTATTAACACAGAAATTTTGATTGTCCTTCAGACAATCTTTGTCAAAGCTTTCGTACGAGTGCATTCTAATTAAATTGATTATTGACTTTAATCTTATTATTTTTAGCAAATGGTGATATAAATAATTTGTTAAAATATTTACTCAAAACTTATTGAATAAAAATTTAACTGATTATTAATTATTTAAAAAAAATATTAATTTGATTTATTTATTAAAAATTGTAAATAAAATTAAGTAACTTATTTAAAATTTTACAATTATTTTATATTAGAAATGAATTTCAACTTTACATATTTTTAGATTATAAGAATTAAATATTAATCATAATAATCAATTCCAAATCAACATACAACATTCAAACACAAAATATCAAACATTCAAAATATTCATCACAACAAGGTAGGTTGACAGATATGAAAATTGAAAAGCAAATTCTAAATGACAAAGAGAATTGGCGTGAAGTGCTGAAACGAATTTTGGCCTGCATAAAGTTTCTAGCTAGCCAGAATTTAGCTTTACGTGTTCACTGTGAAAGTCTCATGAACATTAGGACACTGAATGTTACAATTTTGGAAATTTTCTAGCTATAATGAAACTGATTACTCAGTTTGATCCACTATTATCAAATTATTTACAGCATGCTATGAATGTTTCTGGTTTAGTTTAATACCTGTCACCAAGAATTCAAAATAAATTTATCAGACGCCTTGCATCTACAGTCAGGAAGCAGATACTCTGTGTAATTCAACGAAACAAATATTATGGGCTAATGCTGTATTCAACACCTGACCTGGCACATCGTGAACAATTATCAAAAGTTATTCGGTTCGTTGTCGTTAATTTTATAACTAAGAAAGTTACCATCAAAGAAGGTTTCCTTGGTTTTATTCCACTTCATTAAAAAAATTCAGCAACACTATAAATAGTTATTGCTGAGCAATTCCAAACGGATAATCTTTCTATGGCTGAGTGTCGATCTCAATGCTATGACAATGCAGTTGTAACGGCAAGAGAACTGTTAGGAGTGCAACTAAAAATTTCCATTCGAAATCCTCGAGCATCGTTTGTAAATTGTAATAACCATAGCCTGAATTTGAATTATAAAAACCAATCTTCAACATTTAAAGTCGGGTCTGGCAGAATACCATTCTTTCCTGGACTTGAAGAAGATCTTGTAAAGCGAATATACACAGAGTGTAAGGAAAACAAAAGACTTTTCATGTAATATATTGAGGGAACTAGAAAATAAAATCGCATTTTCTCTTTCAATTGAAAATTTTAATGTAAGTAAAAGGTGGATTGAAAATTTTATGAAACGAAACAGATTCTCTGTAATAAAAATTTTGAGTGTAGGACAGGAAGATAACAGTCCAATTGAAAAGACAAGATCTATTATTAAAGACTATTTTGAATTTTCAAAACTAAAATAAACGAATATTTATCCAGAAAATTTTTATGATATGCGTGGTCTTATTTTTGGAAAAACATACTTGTAAAAAACGGTGTTTCTTCGAATACAAGACGTGGTCTTATTTTCGAAGACAACCGATAACTATGAATTACATGCATTATTGAAAGAGGGCACCGACAGGCCTTACTGCTTTTCCAAATACGCTCGATACGCCACTTCTTTAATAAAATAAAAATAAATTTGTTTTCAAATGATTCTTTTTGAGTTTTTTACTAAAAAATGTTTGGGTATTTATACCCGATTTTATATATATATATATATA
>MQRK01187445.1:42593-54192 GCA_001938485.1 Girardia tigrina | reverse complement strand
GTAAACCACCGGGAATACACAGCTGCTAATTATGTTCTTCTTATTCCGGAGAGACAATTTGTTGTTCTTCAACACTGGTCTGATAGTCCGTAATTTCGCTGCTCCTTTCTGAATTCTGGCTTTGATGTCCGTACCTGAGCTTCCTCCACTTTCAATTAACGATCCCAGGTAGCAGAATTCGTCCACCCATTCTATTCCGGCATTCAGCTCGTCTCTTGCCTTAATGTAATTTGCTCCATTAAGATTCAGGATCTTTGTTTTCCCAATGTTGATTTTGAGCCCCATATTCAAGAACACAGTGTTGAGACACGTGAGATTCCGTTCGATACTTCCACAGTCTTCGTCCAGTAAGCACAGGTTGTCTGCATAAGCAAGTCTGTTTACGGTCAGCTCTTCCCCATTGTATTTCAGTTTCACACCACCCGACGAGTACGAGTTTTGACACCCGTGACAATTAAATTTATATACCAGATTAGCTTTCAAACCAAAAACTGTTTTCGATATATATATACATTATTATAACCACCTGATATTTTCATGTTTTTTTATTGTAACCTCTGTATTTTCTAATGTTTTGATTTTTTCAAGTAAATTATTTTATTCTTAATCAAACATTTATGTTTTAAAATGTGGTCTGTATCATTTTCATAATAAAAAATAATTTATTACAATTAAAACGGATCTGTTACTGTCAGACAGGGAAATAAATTAATTATCTGACAGTAATAGATTAATAAATTTCTTCTTACAGATTATTTTTTTAGTATCCTGTTGAATACAAAGACATCATTCGTAGTCATGGGTTAACGCTGTGATCTGTCCTTTACTGATGTGGCAAAAGTTGACACTTTGTTATCAAGTAGAAAGTTTTCAATTAGGCAGATTGCCACTTTGTGCAACATTCATCATGCAAGTGTCGTCAACATCAAAAATCAAATAACAGCAGGTGTCCCTTAAACATCCAGAGTTGGCAGATGTGGTCCAAAACGAAAAACAACTGAACAGGACGATCGGACAATGGTGAGAATGATTAGAAAAGATAATCTTCTGTCAGCAAAACAAGTACAAGGTCAGCTCGTTGAACGTGGTATCAATATTTCAGCACGTACAGTTTGCAGACGACTGAATCAGGCCGGCTGCAAATCGGTGAAACCAATCCGAAAACCAAAGCTGACCTCAGCGATGAAGTTGAAACGTCTACAATTTGCTCGACAGTACCTAAAAAAGCCAATCGAGTTCTGGAGAACAGTGTGTTTTAGTGATGAAACGATTTTTGAATGCCAATCAGCAACAAGTAGACGTGTCTGGCAAACACCAGGAAGTCAACCAGTGGTGTGTGAAGCCATCAAACACCTAACCAAAGTCATGTTTTTGTTGTTATCAGTTCAAAAGGTCCTGGACGTTTGCATATTGTCGATGGTATGATGGAAAAAAATCAATACATGAATGCTTTGCGCGAACGGATGCTGCATCAACTACTGGAACGGTTTGGTTAAACTGAAAACTGTGTTTTCATGCATGATTCAGCTCCATGCCACAAGGCTAGGGGGATGACTCAATTTTTGGAGACCAACTATATCAATGTCCTTCCTGACTTACAACCCTATAGAAAAAAATATGGGGTATTATGAAGGAGAAACTCAGCCAAATTACTCAAACAACAAAGAATCCAGCTTATTTCGAGCGTCCTGCGCAATGGATTTCGTGATGATGAATTTCATCAGAAGCTTCAAAACTCTATTGATAGCATGCCTAGACATTTCCAGGCAGTAGTAAACGCTAAAGGAGGACAAACAAAATATTAAATTGTTTAATTTATCATTTATTGAACTCACTCTACTTATTGTATGACCAATAAAACATTTGTAATGAGGTAAGTACATATATAAATTTTGCATTCTGGAATAAAACATGTATTTCTTACCTTTTTGATTTTCTTATATTGTGATCATTTTCTAATAGAATTGTGGTAATTTTTCAGTATACGGTTTAAAACTTGTCACATTTTCTGATGGGGTGATAAAACAAACACAGAAAGTATCAAAACTATGACTGCATTTGCTAATAACCTTATAAATAATGAGAAAACCTAAAAAACATGAAAATATCAGGTAAGGTGCGGATTTGAATTTTAAGTAATTTCATTATACAACTTTTATTTTAAAATAACAGGTTGTGAGGATATTATATCCCACTCCTTATCTTAAATAAATTCTAGGGTTTAAGTTTTTATTTGTAAATTAAGTTTTATAAAAGTTGTAAATTTGTTTATAACTGAAATATTTTCAATTAATTGTTTTGACTTCCTTTTATTTTAACACGAATTTCATATTACACCAATAATCCAATAAAATTGTTGCTTGCTTGTATAGCTTTTTTCTTTATTTATTAAATAAGTTCACTAAAACAAATTATAAAATATTAAAAAATATTACTCTGATTTCGTTCATACAAATATTATTTTGACCAAAAAATTTATATTTTCTTTTGAAAATTATTTTTAACTTTTCCATAAATTTTCCATAAATATATTTAATAATAATTGTCAGTATTTTCGGACATTGCAAATAATAAAATAACAACTAATATTTTGATAACCACAAAATTTATTAAATTCAAAAAATCTGCCAACGATTTATATTATTTAAACAACTGAATTTTCAGGAGTTTTTTATATGACAGTATTCGGATCCATTTATAAATAGATATCTTTAAATATAGTATAAATAGTTAATTAATGAGTTATAATTAATTTCCCTTCAATAATGATAATAATAAAAGTAATTATAATCATTTTTATAGTAATAATACTTTTTAATAAACAACTCAAAATTATCACATAGTTTTCATTAGTTTTATAAGAACTAATTATGTATCCTTTTAATTAATTAATATAATTTAATTAGAATATCGAAACCTTGTGTAAGCGTTCAATAAAAAACATTAAAGTATACCATAATATCGGTCTTGACTAATTCATTTTTGAGTAATTAATTTTCTTGACATTTTGTTTAGATAAATATATCGGTCCTCCTGACAGCTTTTCCTATCAGCGATATCCGCTCTGTCATTTAATCAGTAAAACTAAGCATAAAGAGAAGAAAATTGAAACAAAACCGAAAAAAATTAAATCATATGAAATTCCATTTAACAGAAATTCATACTATCTGCATCATGAAGATTTTATTACTCCATCAACAATACCTGACTACTATATTCCGAAAACAAAATTAAAAACATTCATGAAAAGCGATATTGAAAAGATGCACACTCCGAAAACACACAATCATTATAAAATGAGAGACTTTCTTCATAATAATTGGTGGAACGATGTTTCTTTGTGATTATTGAAAAAAATATTTTTTCAAAATGTAATAATTTGTTGAGTTTTCATCAAATTTGAATTTTATTTCGAAAATTTTTTTAAACTATTTACAATAAATATAAATGAAACAATTGAACTTTTTATAAATTATTGTATGTGATGAGTTACAGATACAAATGGAAGAATTTTTATATGATATTTTGAATGGCTAAAGTCATTTAAATTTCATTTGGATATGAGGAATGTTTGGAATATATGTTTTGTGTTGATTTAAGATCGTATCTTTCCGAACCAGTTACCTGAATAATGCTTGTTATAAAAGCAAGCTTGCAAATGATTAACAAACTAAAATTTATTTGTATTTATAAACTCACTTTTAATAAAATAAAAAAAACATGTTTACGTATAAAAAATTTAATACGACACTAAGCGGAAAGATTTAAAACGAATGATGATAATATATCAGAATAAAAAGGAAACAGATAACGGGAAATAATTACAATAAATAGAATTCAATTGTACAATGAGTAAAGGGACACCGAAATATCCCCACATCAGTTGTAATACTTAACCGAAAGTCGAGAACCACCCTTTGAATCACTCCTGAGTCCGTCTCCACGGTACCGTCGAGGGGCACTGACAGATCTGGTTCGAAGATAAAATATGTATAATTGCATTGATTGTTCGCATTATCAAGAAATTAGCTTTTACAATGCTCATATTACGACTTTGTAGAGGTTCTGAAAGATACGATAATTCCTGCAGGATATCGATTAAATATTCTAAATTTAAGTCGGTTTAAAAAGCCTTTATAACTGTTATTCTCTGCAAATTGCCGGCATAAAGTTGGGTAATTCCTTCATACAGCAAGAGTTGCTCTTAAACTGTATGCTGCCCATCTTGGTCGAAATATACTTTAAAATATATATCTTTAAAATTTCAACACCAAGTTTTTTAGCAATAATATCTATTTCTCGTTTCTTTTTAGGCAATTTATGATAAAAAGAATATAATTTATCTATAAATATTTCAAAATGATTCATTTCTTTAATGTTTTTTATCGCATCGTCTAAAGTTAATTTCAAACGATGAGCTATTCAGTGCCAAATCACAATGTTCGGATATGTTTCTAGAAGTTTGATAACAACACCTGATTTGTTTCCTAACATGACACTTGTTCCATCAGAACAAAATGCAATGAGATGATTTTTCAAATAGTTCATCGTAAATCCATATGCATCTAAATTATTAATTATAGTAGCATGTATACATTTGGCGGTGGTATTTTGCAACTCTACAAGATCGAGAAAAATAATACATGGTTCAGTAAGCTCAATTTGTAAGTAAAGGACTAAAACACTTGTTTTTGATAAAGTTGTCGATTCGTCAACTATAATTGTAATTTTGCATTTTTTTCTATTATTTTAGAGAATATTTCTTATTTTATTTTTGTTGAAATGTGTTCGGCTATTTTAATTCCTGAGAATCTAGAATGTATCGATAATCCAAGATCAATACAATTTTTATCTGAAGCTCTATTAAAATATTTATCTTATTTATGATTTACATCGGGTAAATCAGACATCGGTCGGTTTCTCATCACCAGATTATAGACTGAATTAAAAATTTTTGAATTTATCCAAATTTCTTTTCCATTTACTTTATTAATTAAATTTGGTAATATTGATTTCTTACATTCTTCGCTTATTTTTGTGATTTTATTTTGAGCAAATGATTCGTTATGCTTAGATAACTTTTTGCGCAAAAACGCCGTTGACATCCTTTAGTCTTTGTGTTGGGATATCTAAATGATTCTTAATTTAACAGAAAATCAAAACAAAAGATTTTATTATTTTAAAATATTTATTATTATTCACAGGATGTTCAATCAAAATTTATTTAGAGGAACTTAACCTGTAAATGAATTTACAGGTTGGATAGAAGAAGAAGCGATATTTCCCTTGCTTCAAGTGTATTTTAAAATATATAAAAATATATTACTAAAATATATAAAATATATTAAATTTCTGTAGCTCGTACTTTTAGGTTTTTAGATATATGTTATCGATCCTTTATGGTTCTGTCTATAAGCCAGTAAAGCTACGCTTTTATATTGTGAGAGTTGTCTGTTATATAACACCTGAAAATATCTTGCACGATAATAAGGAGTTGGTTTAGGTTTTTCTAATAGTATCACACAAGCTTTAACTCTTGATTTATATTTCTTTTGAATCACGCAATAATTTTAAAATTCTTGTTTCCTCTCAACAATAATTAAAACAATTCTTGCTCTCTTTGGATAATAATTAAAACTGAATAAATATATTTTTGTCTGCCTTCATCTAATTTTCTTCGTCCTTATATAGTTCTTTCCTTTTATTTTATGTTCCTATTTATTTTTAAATTAATTTAATTATCTCTTCATGATAAATATTTCTTATTTTATTCTCGATTATTTCTACTTTTGCCCTTTTCTAATTTACTTATGTTACGTTCCACATTTTGTACATCAAATCTAGACTCCTTTCACCCATTACACTATCCCGCGCGCACGAAAGTTTGTCAGAGTTGTGGGGAATTGTCAAAATCGACTATCCCCGTTAGTTTTAAATGATTCCATGCACGCTGGACAGAAAATAAAGGGAAGGATCCTTGGGAATGAGTACTGGTTCAGCCAATACCTTGTAGAAATCCTAAAAAGAGAAACCGAGAAAATTAATTAAGAGTTTTCGATTAATTATTTTTTTTACCCTGATGATTCAGTCTGAATCACGGTATCCTCCAACTATCTGTTTCTGCGGTAGGTCGGCAGTAGCTAAAACAACGATAAACAGTCAGAACGAAAAACCCAAATGATTACCTCAGATAGAAGTTGACACACTGATCGCGGATGCCCTGTGCATTCGCAGGCTGGGTCCATTGGTAAACAAACTAGTTTTCGCCGATCGCAGTAGTCAGGACCACAGGACAGCTAACATAAACATCGTTCTGAAAATCAAAAAAATTACAAACGAAAATTAAAAATAATAACCTTTCTCCTCGCAATTTGCCGTAGAACGGCAGTTGTTTATCTGTCGATTCGGTTTGACAGGATGTCGCGACATGCTTTGTCGTATTCAGCCTCGCAGTAACCGGCATACAGGATGCCGAACCATCGAAGTTTGTGTGTATCCGGTAGGGTATAAATACCCGAACCATTTCGCACACTTTGAACGCATACAATTTAAAAATTTTTCAATTTGATTTACCTTACGATTATTAGATACATTGTTTCTGCGACACATAATTTAAAAGAATTTTTCCATTCAATTTACCTCACGATTATTACGATACATTATTTCAATTTGTTGGCGAACGTTTAATCTGTATCCAGCAACGAAACTATCTGTTGTATTTATTAATTTGGAAGAAAAAGAAAACAGAGATGTATTATCACTGGCGTAGCAACTGTTATTGGCTCCCGAGACGGTCCTAAGATTTGCCTCCTCCTAACCCATTATTCGGAACCCTTAATTACTGTTTTTACTAAAATTAAATAGAGTCACAGAATATTTACTTTAATTTTCTATTTTTCTAGCAATACTCTTATTCCCATACTAAAAATTATCAAGTAAAGAAGTTACTTCAAAATTTACAATTTTATTTACAATTTACAAGCGAACTTTTCGCAGTTTCATTTCTGCAAATTTATTGATAACAGTATCAAAATTCATTTCAGTAGCAAGCTTCTTCAATAATTTCAATAGTATAATTTTTCTTTCTTTTTTCTTCTCCAAAGAAATTTAATAAATTTAACTGTCTTTTCACTTTTTAAGTAAAAATGATTGTAGAATTATTAAAACAAATCTGTATATATATAGTTTTAAATATTAATGCTCTAAGTTTATTGTTATTTATTACATATATAAAAGAACGAAAGTTTGACCTATAGTCTAATAATAATTCTTTAATATTCTTTATTAGTTTCCAAGTTATTTAAAGTCATTTTTAATCATTAATTTATTGATTTTTTTAAATTCTAGAATACATATTCCATATGAATGTTTTTTATTCAAATTGATCCAAAGAACTGTTTCGTCATTAATCATATTTACACTTAACTATTTCATAACAATGTACATTCAAATTCAAAAAAAAATTTTAATAAAAAACTACAAATGTATGTATTGAAAATGGTTTTAACGTATTATATTTTTATTTTGAAAAAAAATACGAGTAGTTACCGAAAAGAAGGGGCTCGCAAATCATAGAACCATTTAACGAAGGGCTCGCGCGAGCCTTTTATAGTTCACCACTGCTTATAAATTATAAGTAGTTCATATTATTTTTTATTGTTTTTTTTTAATTATTTTTTTAATTAAAATTTTGTTGGCAAAGTAGAGTTCTGTCTGCATAAAGAAAAAATTAAAAATTTATGTAAGCTCCCGGAAATTCTCGACAATAGTAAAACAATTTAACGAAAATATCTTTTCAATTTCTTTTTTTTGTTAATTAATTTCTTAAAATAAAAATTTGATGACATATATCGATGACTTGATTACATTAACAAATTAAATTAATTAAAAAAATCTAAAAATCTAAAAGTGAAATATTTGTTTAAATATTCATGTTCAATCCGTCCGACCTTGGCACGAGAGAATAGTAAATTTTTTTCGACAATTAATTCTCTATTTTTATTATTTTATTTCTAAAGTTGGGATTCGTTTTATGAAACGGAAATAGAAAATTTTTCTTCATCTGGAGACGTCGGAGAAATATGGTAATAAAATTTCATTCATATTTTTGTCAGTTTTAAATTCTCATTTGACTTATGGGTTCGGAGAAAATAAGGAAAAACAAGCTTTAGATTTCTGTAAAGAGGTTCTAAATGAAGAAAACTCATCGATAATGGATATTGGCTGTGGTAATGGCCATTTGAGTCTATATTTGGTATCGATTTTCATTTTCATCGATTATCGATAATTATTATTTGTGTTAGTGCGAGAATTTGAATTTTAAATCATTGAAAATATTCGCTGTCGATTATTCCCCAAAATCGATTGAATTATCGAAATGTCTATTTGAAACAATCGATTATTCCGATAAAATCGTTTTGAAGGTATTTTTATCGATAAATCGATTTTTTTCAATCAAAGAAAATCCGTTCAGCAAATCGATATGACAATTGACTTGGAGCCCGAGTGGATGGATTTAGTTCATGTGGGAATCGACAAAGGCACCTTTGACGCCATCAGTCTCTGTCCTGACAACGCCGCCGATAAATTGATAAAATATCGGCAGAATCTTTATAGAATCGTGAAAAGTGGAGGATATTTCCTGATTTTCTCGTGCAATTGGACTGAAGACGAGCTCAAGTCGCATTTTTTAACCGATACCGATAATCAATGGACATATTTTAAGACATTGAAATCGATATCGTTTAGTTTTGGAGGGCAAGTCGGTAAAAATGTGACAGCGGTTGTTTTTAAAAAGAATTAATTCTTCTCCATTTGACTTTGTTTTGTCTTTATTGAATTGATATTGTGCATTTTTTTTAATATTCATTTTCACATGAAGTGTTCGTGTCTTTGTTGAGTGCGTGTAATTCGATTTCACAGAAAAAAGAATTCTAATAAATTACGACTTTCCACGCTTTCAGTTCTGTGATGTGCGTGATCATTTGATTATGTATTCGCGGAGACCGTATTTTCTTTTGCCAAGAAAATAATTATTATTGATCCATTAAGCACCAGATTTTTTTTAAAATTTTGCAAAAAATTAAATTTATTTAACTAATGGTCCTAGTATTATTTTGTGTTGTATTCGTATGTGTGTATGAATGTGTGTAAAGGGATAGAAAATGTTATTTTATATTATTTCGATTATCAAATGAACATTTTATTATCAATGGACATTTGAGTAGGTATGTATTATATAAAAGCATTTTTATTGGTTAAATTTTCTTTATCTTTAAATTTTACACTTGGATTTATTATAATATATCTTTTCATATATAATAAATTTGAATGAATGAATGGATCTAACATTACAAAATTGAAATTTCTATTACTTTTTTTTAATTTAACAAATTCAGAACATCTATCATACTCGTTGGGTAACTCACCTAAGGATTACAACTTTTTCAAGCATCTGGATGACGATGCCAAAAACGAATTCAACGCTTTTATAATCTCTAGAATACCGGATTTCAAAACTATCGGCCTATATAAACCTTTTGTTACTAACTATGTGTTGATGGTTATGGTTTTGTAACCAATTAATAATAACACTAAAAACCTTTGGATGTTATTTAGGAGAGAGTATTTGAGAAGCAGAATTCATTTTCGTATTTATTTAGCAGAATTCAATGTAAGACCGAAAAATATAAAAGAAACATGGTTTCTGTTTTATGCAATAAATAAGCCAATTAAATATTTGGAAATGCATATAATAAATATTTATATCAGACAGAATTTTTAAATAACATATTGTTTCAAGTCAAAGTAACATTTTCATACATAAAAAAGAAACACTTATAATTGTACTTATAAAACATTATTTAATTGCTGCAAAACAGGTGTTTAACCATTATTGATATTAGAATAAATAATTTTTGCATTTCAGTAAAAATCAAACTTTCTCAGAAAAAATTATTTTTTTTTAATTTTTGACTCAAAATATGGAGATATTAACCCATTAATTACCAGATTTTTTTCTTAAAATTTTGCAAAAAATTTACTTATTATGATGAATTATTAATTACTCAATACCTCCTCATCTAATTTTCAGAGTTGAAAGATTGATGAAAATAGGCAATAGGGTGACATGCTTACTAGTAGATAATGACTAAACTTCCTGTAAACTCATATGCAATATCTGAAAAAAATAATAAAAATTGACTGATCCCCATTTGGGGCCTAGGGTACTGAATGGGTTGATATTTTTATTATGACATAAAAATATTGTTGTTACTAGGATAAAAAATTTTCAAAAATAACTCATTTACAATTAACTATAATATTAATAATAATGTTCCTTTTATTTCGAAATGAAATTTTTTTTCTTATTTGTTATATTAAACTAAAATTGGCTCTTTTCATTTGCTTCTGAGATTGAAAAAAATTTCTTTCAGAATATAGATTTTTTTAAATTAACAATACAGTAATTTATTAAAAATTAAACATAATATTTTAATATAAATAATTATAATTCAGTACCATAAATAATATTATTTTCACCACTTTTTTAATATTTTTTTAATCGAGTTATTATAAATTGAGTTAATTTTAAATAAGTTAATTTATAGCATTAAAATATGAAAATTGATTTAATAAAATTATTTACGAAAATTTTAATTCCAAAAAATATTTTTATAGAAATTTTTTTAAATATGTTTCATGAATTTTTTATACAATATTTTTTTCTCCTAAATCATATATTTTAGTTTAAATCATATATTTTGTTTAATTAGATTATTAAAAAGTATTATTTGAAGTAAAATATTATTTTAAAAGTATGATTATATACTCAAAAAGAAAGTTCAAGTTTTTTTACACTTGAAATACATTTAATAAATAAATCAATTTTCCATTATGGTATTTTTTTCCAACTTTCACTTTATATGAATATTAGAAATATTTTTAAATTTAAATTTTTTGAACTTAATTATAACTCTATAATCAAAAAATTAATTAATTTAAATATTAATAATTAATAATTATTTTACGAGTCACTAGTCGAGTCAGTTTAATAATTTTTCGAGTCGAGTCGCTTGGAGGACTTAAGTTGCGACTCGAGTCAACAACACTGGTTTGCATAATATAATTTTATGTCTTTTTCCGATTTCATATCTATTAGCGTTTCCAAATTGTCTTTTCTTTTCCGAGATAATTTGTATCTTCACTTTTACACTTAATAGACACTGTCTTTGTCTTACGCAATAGTTTCTGTCTTACATTCATCTAGGGTTTTGAGTTCAATTTCTTCTTTCATATCTATATCTCCGATGGATTCTACTAAGCTTTCTCTGATTTCGTCTCCAGACAGTTCTCTTTTCATAAAATTTCATACTTTTTGGAAGCAATTGATTCGTAAATCTATATATTGAAACATTAGTCATCATGTGAGTCGCATTTTGTCTTCAATATTAGAATGAGAAGTCATGTTGATTGTTAAAAGAACTCACACATTTGACAGAACATTTATTATATTCACAATTTTTATCATCTTTATGATGATCAACAGTAAGGCTTTCACTAGATTCCATCAATCAATTTTTCAATATCTCTCATTATA
>MQRK01187445.1:16872-33844 GCA_001938485.1 Girardia tigrina | reverse complement strand
AGGACGCATCATGGTTGAGAAAAACTGATGATTCTAGACATATTAATGTAGCAGAACTAGAAGCAGTTGTAAAGGGTTTAAACTTATGTGTGAAATGGGGTTTAAGGAGCGTGATAGTATATATATATATAGAGAGAGAGAGAGAGAGAGAGAGAGGAAATATCATACATCATTGTCAGCAATTTTATTATTTGAATTGAATACTTTATAAAATTGTTTTTAAATGTTAAAATTTATATGAAAATTATAATTAATTAAAATATTATTGGATAATAATGACAAAAATTTTTATTTAATTAAAAACAATAAATGTGTAGTCTGTATTAAATCACAGAAAATTTTCAGAATTCTAAATAGATGTAAATAATTTAATATACCTTAAATTTTAAAAATTTATTTTGAAAATTAATATATACTTTATTTACTACTTTAATTATTTAAAAAACATATTTCCAAAAATATTAAACTACATATATTAGAAACAATTTATCCATAAAGAAATAATAAAGAAAACACACCATAGTTCTTTTTCCATGGCTTTTACAATTTATTCATGAGTTGGAAAACTTCATTAGTTCTAGTTGATTGTGTTAAGTATGATTAAAAATAAATTTTTAAATTATTTTTTTGTGTAGTTTTTGTTTAATTATTGTTATCTTTGTTCAATCCATTGTAAATGACATGTTCGTTTCTTAATGATTTGTTTTATAATTTTATTTAAGTCTCTATTTTCACTGTTTTGAAAGTGCCATTCTTCTTATTATGTTCATATACTGTTATATGAGGATTTGATGAAATGGCCCGTAACCCGTTGATTTGTGGCCCATGGCCCGTAAAGGAATACAAGAACGCCCGGCCCGGCACGGGCTCCACCCTAGATTATAACTTAATCTTACCGTACCGAGATTCGTTGTATTCAATGGATTGTAATGTTTTGAGTTTCTAACCGTCATAACTCATCTGTTGAACGCTGATACCTTTACAACAATGTTATTTAAATTTGGAATAAAAGAATAACAATTAAAGACTCCTTCTCACTATCCTTGTCTGTGCGAATTTGAGAATTCTCGGTTTAAAAAGTTCATGGTTATTTTACAGCACTATATAACAGATATTTTGTTTATTATTGATATTTGTTATGTACATTCAAGCAAATAAACATGCATTTATTTAATATTTTTCTAGTAAATCTTATTTTTTTCATTACAAAGTACACTAATTTTTATAATTTTCCTTTATTAATTGCGTAATTCAATCTAATCACATTTGAAAATTTCTGAAATAATATTTTATTTAAAAATGTATTTTTATAATGACTTTTAAAAATTAACGATTTGAACTTTTTATTTCAGACTGAAAGATGGCATTGCATTCCATAATAAAATCAAAGAGAGACTCTCTGATAAATTAGCCATATATTTTAAGTTTCAAAAGTTCTTAGAACAAGTCACAGAACGATCGGAAGATTTCAGTGAAATTCGAGAAATAGTTGATAGATATGAAACTTTAACTTCAACGTTTCAAGTAATATAGTTATAATAATAAATATAATAATAAAAAATAATAATAAATTTTAGGAAGATTACTTAATTAATTAAAATTTATTAATTAATTAATTTAATTTATTTAATTAATTTAATTATTTATTAATTAAAATTAATTTGTGAGATTAATTTATTGACTGTTTATTGATTGCTTCAGAAAAAACAGACAGTTGGGTGTTTTTCTTAACAAAATTAAATTTAACGTTTGAAATCAACAACGGCAAAACAATATTGATTTCGGACAGATATTTGGGTTTATTGTCAGCAATAAACAATAAAATTCCAAATAAAGTTAAATGCAACTGCATTGTATAACATTATATACAGGCTGTATACTACAGCTGTCTGATAAAGCATAGTTAATGTGATTTGAATGTGTAATAAAACTTAATTATTATGAGACTTTTTGATATAAATTAGCTTATTTTTGTTATATACCTCTGGAGTTTCCAACGCGAACACAAGTCTTTTCTTTATAAGCTGAATAAATATTTTTCAGAAAAGACATTTTTTATTCAAAAGTATTTGACATGACATTTATATAGTTATAAAAGGGATCGCACCAATGGCATGCTATAATATCTTTTAATTGTGATAAACCACCTGTATTTCCGATAAACCTACAACAACTGCCATAATTATTGCTTCTATGACGTATTTGGCTGAATGATGTTAAATAACTGTGCTCTAGTAAGTTTCTGAATATATATATATATATATATATATATATATATATATATCCCGTAGTGATTACACGATGCTACTCACGTATTAAGGATATCCGCGCACGTGAAAAAAATTAGAGGGAACATTGCTCACACTTTTAAGTCATCCGCGCACGTGAAAAAATAATTTGAGGGAACGTTGCTCACCACTATTACATTTCCAGAGATCACAACACAGATCAATTGTTTCCATCAATGGGACATTGGTGAAGAGACTTGCAATGTCAAAAGAAACCATGAATTCATTTTTAATACCCAAATCAAAGTTTGAAATAAATTCAACAAATTCAAAGCTATCTTTACACTGGAACTCGGAGGAAATCAAACGTTTTAATTTCGAATCCAAAAATTTTGCAATACAATATTGAGATGTTTGAATCATCGATAAAACATGTCTCATTGGAATACCATGTTGGAATATTACCATTGTATACCATTACCATATTATATACCATTGGAATACCAAGCGTGTTTTTAAATTATCAAAATCAATATTAATAACTTCATTAAAATTTAAATAATAATTATACATAGATTCAACAGAAGATTTTTAGATTTGTTAATTGAGAGAAAAGGGAGTCGTTATGAGACAGAGATATATAGAAAGAAAACAGATACATGGTTATATACTACTACTAAAAGCTTCTGTGAACCTAAGTATAATAGAAGTATGATAAAAGGTTTGTTACTTATGTGTTGGTCTCTATCATCAACTTATGAAAAAGCAGATGAAATCATAGATAAACTAACAGAACTTTTGCAGAAAAATGGCTATTCGAAATCATTTTTAGAGAAACTAACTAATGAGACGATAGATAAATTATTGAATAAAGAACATGAGGGTAAAGACAAATTAAAACCCGATAAATTATCTAATGAAAATTCTAATATTGGGTATACGCTAATCGTTCCTTATTCAGAAGATTACAAAAAATTTAAATCGTCTATTTTAAAATCGATCGATAGTAAAAATTTGAATTTAAAAATCATTTCTAAATCTTTCAAAATTCAAAGTATATTCAGCAATAAATCTCGTACTCCTTTGAGTTTATGTTCCAATCTGATTTATCAATTTTCGTGTAATGGGTGCAACGCTACATACATTGGAGAGACGTCTCGTCATCTCTGTGAACGGATTCAGGAGCATGGACGATTGGGTAATGGGAGTAATATTGCTGGACATATGAATTTTTGTAAATCGGAGGTGAAAACAACTTATTTTAAAATATTGTGCAGTAATTTTAAAAATTATTGGGAAAGAGTTACTTGTGAAGCATTATTGATTAAATCACTTAATTCGTCCATTAATGTTCAAACAAGTCTCTCTTCCAATTTGTTGAAAATATTTAATTAGTTATTACACAAGATGTTTACATAATCATCAATTTGCTATATATAAGACAGGAAAATTGTTGTTATTTCAGCCTGAAGATGGTGGAAAATCCACCGAAATATATTGCGACAATAAAATTTGATTTTAATAGTGTTCTTGATTTTAAATATCATAATAAGTTCTTTAATTTTAAAACTAAAAGAAATTTTAAAAATGGAAAAATAAGGCTTGAAATAAATATTGTTTTCTTATACAAATATTTATTCTTTTAAGGATCTTGTGAAACGTGACAAAGATGATTTTGATTTGATAGAGAAAGGAAAAATAGAAATATCAGAAGAAAAGAAAGTTTTATTTTTTTAATTTTTTAAACCTTAATGAAAGATCATTTATGTTAGCATAAAACACAAACTGTACTGGAATACAATATTAAACTAGCTACTTTGCAAAAGCTCCTTGACAAGTCTCGATCACTGTCTTTGGAAAGAGATGTCGAATGGACAAATATTATTCATTCAGCAGCCGAGAAAACATTGACTTGTGGCAAAATCAGAATGTTAGATGATTTAATAATATTTTTAATAATATTTTTTTTCTATATCGTTTTGAAAATAGCGACAGTAAAAACAGCGAAAATTTGGTTTATTTTGAAAATTCATATTTCCTTTCATAAAAAAATTAATATTTTTAGTTAATTTATATGAGATTTCCTAAATCATGCAAATAGGGAGAATGATAAATTTCTAAAGATTCTATTATAAATTAGACAACATCTGATTTGAGCTAAGAATTGGTATATCATAGACCGTATATGCATTCATACCATATAAATTCAAGGGAAATTAGATAAATTTTATAAAAATAACTATTTACAACACAGAATTCACAGCCAATAATTTTCAAGAACACAATGACCGTTGTTTATGAAGAAATTTCATTAGCTCCAAGTGTTGTAGTGAATCTTCGTCAGATTATTTGAGGTGACGAAAATCCTACTGAAAGTATCTTTCAGTCTCTACCAGTCTTATGGTATTAGTGATTCTTTAATGGTTGTGAGGGATAATTGTGAATGTTGTAAGTTTGTTGTTTGTATGCTGTTTAGATTTGTGACTCTCCTACCCAGATGGGATTGATATGTTTATTGATTGATTATTTGAATCTAATGAAATTAATTTAATGATATTAATTTTAAGTACTAATTAATTAAAGTTTGATAATTATGAATTTTAATAATATTTTCAGTAAACGATTTTAACTTATTAAATGTAATATATTTTAAAAATTAATGTTTATTTAAAAAATTATGTAATGACTTTTATCCAATAAAATTATGAGAAATTAAAATTTATTATTAAACTTTCCCATTTATTGTTTTTTAGATTTGAATATATGAACAAAAAAACTATATCAATCAAAGAAAGATGTAAATGAAAATTGTTGTGAAGAAACTGTTTGTGCTGTCAATAAATGTTTACATTCAAATTGTGATGCTGTTAATAATGGTAATGTAATGGAAATAGAATTACTATTTTCAGTACAGATTAATTTCTTGAAACAGCTAAATGAATCTGAACATTTGATGTGTCATGACACAATTCAAGTGTCCACAATATTGTTTTATCAAATTTTCACATTACATGATTTAATATAAAAATATTACTCTCTTTATTTGTTCTACTTCTTAATAAACAACAGTCTTTGTACATTCTAAATTTCGGAGATAGAATAATTGGTTTTCCCGGACGAGTGCAACATCAACCCGTCTGAAGGTGTTAGCATCTGGGCGGAGATTGAGCTATCGTGTAAAGACCCGAAAGACAGTGAACTATGCTTGTGTAGGTTGAAGTCAGAGGAAACTCTTATGGAGGATCGCCGCAGTTCGGACGTTCAAATCGATCGTCGGACATGAGTATAGGGGCGAAAGTCTAATCTAACCATCTAGTAGCTGGTTCCTTCCGAAGTATCCCTCAGGATAGCTAGCGTTTATGTTTCCGTCGTTGGACTTGGTAAAGCGAATGGTTAAAAGTATTAGGGGCGAAATGCTCTCAACTTATTCTCAATCTTTAAAAGGGTTCGAAGTGCGCCTCTCTTTAATATTTTTGTTGGAGGTGTCTATCGAATACAAATGCCTAGTGGGCCATTTTTGGTAAGTAGAACTGGCGATGTGAGATGATGATAGATTAAAAAATGAGACACGAAAAGAATTTTCAAAAACACAAATCTGTAATTATTTCTTTAGTTTTGGACAATTGCTTTCGAGAAAAAAATTGTCTGAAAAATTAAAATATTCTATGTATCAAAAAATATGTTCTATGGATTAGCTTTTCTGCAAATAAACAAAATTTATGTCGCTTTTCATAAATTAGTTTCATGGGAACAGGACCAGAAGTAGGCTGCAAAGAACTATCTTATTTTTGATAAAAATCTGTAATATATGGACAAGGTAAGAAGTGGACTTCTCGCTAGCAGTAAGATGAAAACTATTCATACATATTTATTGAGACACTGTAACGAGAGAAATCTCTTCAAATGTAAATTAGATCCTCATTTTCAATAGTCCCTATTTTAACGGGACGGTGTTTTCTATTCTACAATATGTGTTTTATGGTGACTGGATAAAAGCACCCCGATAAATTGATTTATGTATTATATTATGCCAAAGTCCACAAATGTTAACCAGAGATTCACTGTTTAAATGTATAAATTTTTCAGACCCAAATGGAGTTATATATATATATATATATATATATATGTTATAGGTATGTATACTAATTTTATGTTTAATAGATAATTAATTCTTCAAAATTATATTTTATCTCAAATATCAGACCTTTTAATTTACTTCAGACATAACATGTTTCATCGTGGAACATAGAGCAAGGGTTTGAAATTTCTTTTACCTGCATGCTGAATTATTTTACACATTTACACAAAGAGTATTTTACTTAAATACTTTAAAATGTTGCCGGCCACTGACAATGATTAGAGCGAATATGTTCGGCCTTTGTAGTGTTAAACTCAATAATTGTATAGTTAATCTCTTTTTTATCATATATAATAACTTTAAGGAATTATAAAGTAAAAGATCACTTTTATTAAAATATCAATTGGTACATATAATTATAATTCCTTACCCAGATATGAGTTTACTGCGATGAAAATATGTATTTTTTCCGCATCCCAAATTTAAAACTCCACGAAATTTATGCAATAATCTAAAGGACAGTCTAAATATTATTACACTCGTATTCGCTTCTATATAGAAAATATTCGTTTTTAAATAAAAATTATTATTTTTCATATAGAAATTAATTTTTTTTACAAAAACGGTAAGTGTAAATTTAAGTATAAAAACATTCTTTCGTAACATTTCTTAACACTTTAACGCTGTTTTGAAAAGTTATAGGAGTATTTTTTAGGAAAACTTTGCAAGTTTTTTAAAGAGAATAATCTATAAATTTTAATTTTTGAATTTATTTTTTTGCAAAACCCTTTACACTATAAATGATTTGAGCAACTCAATATTTTAATTTTATCCAATATCTACAATAATTAATAATTGAATTATTAATTGTAGCATCTGGTATTAGAATAATGTTTCTTTTAAAGTAAATTTCTGTGCAGAAAGACTAGAATTTTTTGGATATATTATCATGTAGTATTATAAATTTAAAAAATATTTTCTTTTATTTAATATATTGTTTATCTTGATATTTTTTTGTTTTCAATAATTGCATGTGAATTTATTTGTGATATTTTTATTTATTGATAGATTAAAAATTTGGATAAATAAAATTTACAAATATTATTTTTTTGGAAAAGTTTTTAATATTAAAGATAATATTTATTCTAAAAAATTTAAAATATTAATTAAAATAATTAAAAAATTAATTTAGCTAAAATATATATTTTATTAAAAAATATTTTTCTCTATTTGTTAATTTTATAAGTAAAATTATTCTTGTAATTTCTGTATAAATACTAATAAATTCTATATAAAAACGAAAATTTTCTATATAGAAGCGAATATTATAGTTTTTCAGGGAATGCTGAAATAAACTAAAATTCAAGCACATTTATTTATTCTATACATTTTGAAATGTTAATTGTAATTTAACATAAAAATTAAATTATAGCACTACAAGATATTGGATTTGGTGTTTGTAAGATAATGATTTTTGCCAGTTACAACATTTAGTAATATTAATGGGTCTTATAAATTAAGTCTTGCATTATTAATTATGTAATTTATTCATTCAAATTATGAAAAACAGCGTTATATATATGTCTAAAAAGTGTGTTTGTTTGTTTGTCGGTCACGCTTTTAAATGTGAAATTGCGGAGGAACCGGAATGAATCCATTTATAGACGTGGTCAATATGGATAGCCCGTATCGAGACAATCGGTCAAAAACCATGCAGGACGTTAAATGGTTAAATCAACACCGATTTCGAATAATCACGATTTTGATGATTCCTACAAGGAATTTCGTGAATTTTTTATGAAAATACTAATAAAATACTAATTTATTTGATAAATGACGATTTTTATCACTTATTTACTAATTATATTGCTTATAATCAAATTTGTAGAAATTATAAATTTTCGTTATTAAAAAATAATATCAACAAATAAAATGCAAAATTTCGGAGGGACTGAAGTGAATCCACGTAAAAACGTGGTCAATTTGGATAGCCCACAGAAAGACGGTTCTGTCTGTGCAGCGCCATTGCCGAATGACGCGGGCAGCCGACTTAATTGACAGTATTAAGAAAATCAATATGACTTAACATTTTTATTATTACAAGTTTGATTGTCCTTAGGACAATCTTTCTTAAAGTTTTCGTAATTTTGCATCAGTCTATTAATTAATGAATTTAATCTTATTGTCTGAGCAAATGGAGAAATAAATAAATAGTTAAAATATTTACTCAAAATTTATTGGATAAAAAATTAAAATGATTATTAATTTTTTAAAAATATTAATTTAACTTATTTATTCAAAAATTGTAAATAAAATTAATAAACTTATTTAAAATTTTACAATTATTTTAAATTAGAAATAAATTTAAACATTATATATTTTCAGAATATAAGAATTAAAATATTAATCAGCTATTTGGGTAGGAGAGGCACAATTTCAAATCGACTTACAACATTGAAACATAAAATATCAAACATTCAAAATATTCCTCACAGACCGACTGTTAAATCAACACAAAATTTGAAGCAATAAATATTAAATTATAATAATTACGATTTCAAAATTAAAACAGACTTTCAAACTTTCATATATGACGGGTCTTTTTCTAGTTATATAATGTTCATGCACAAATATAAAATAGCAGATAGATAAAACATGGTTCCCTGACAATTCGTTAAAAGACACTTCGTCACAAGACAATTCGACACAAGACAATTCGTCAAATTTTTAATTTTAAATTGAGAATTTTGTCAAATCTATTATTATTAATTAAAATGTCAATACATGAGACATAAGCAAAACCAAAAATAGGTACAAAATTTTAGTAATTGCAAATTAGCTAGTCTACGCAGGTGTTTGATGTGCCTATTTGAGAATGCCAAGTATAAAGCTGATAGAAGATGTCAGGTGACTTGTCAATTGTTCCATCACCATAAATGGTGTAATTGTCAAGTTGAAGCAATAGGTCTCTGTCACCAAATACCAAAATTCTGTCAGGATCATTGGTCCCTGTGTCATGCAAGACTAACGTTAAATATCTTTTCCATTTTGAAATTATATTTTTTTCATTTTAAATTAAGACTTTTCAAATTTGAAATTATTTTCCATAAAATTTTGTCTTATGTATTGACATTTTATTTAATAATAATATATTTGACAGAATTCTCAAATTAAAATTAAAAATTTGACGAATTGTCCTTTGTTGAATTGTCTTGCGTCGAATTGTCCGATTACCATAAAACATGTTTAATATATTTTTTTATTTTATTCTTGTCTTCCGCGCCTCTACTCTTCGCAAAATTAATAAATTCTACAATTTTTTTGTGAAAATACGAATCGCGGAAAGCTAGTGTCTTTAATAATTATTATTACCACTAAAAAATTATTTATAATTTAAATTATTCTGGAATAAAAAGTTTATTATTATTTTTAGGGCTACTTATAATCTCTATCAAATAGCTAAAAAATATCAGTCTCATTTTACAGAAGAAATTTCGTATGACAATATCGAAGGTCAATTACTAAAAGTAAGTCAGTTTTGTGGAGAGACTTGTTTTAATCAAAGTAATATGTTTCAGATTTTAAGATTTATTGAAGATTTGACCTACATCCACAGCAGAGACGTGAACAGTATTGAAGAAATTGCCAAAGAACTTGATTGAAATTTGTTATTAAGAAATACTTTTTTATTTTAATCATTCTTTTGTTAATGTTTATATTTAAATAATAAAAAATGGTTGAAAATTTCTATTATACTCAAGTTATAGAATCTTTTTATATTTTTCAGTATTATATGATTTTTAGGGTCGTTTTTATTTTGAGTGTTTCTTCTATTTATCAAATTTTTCCAAATAATTAAAATGTTTTCAACAAGATTGAGAAAGGGGGAATAAAGATTAAGAAACTATTTTTGCATATGAAGTTCCCTGATAATGTGGATGAATTTTAAAATTATCCCAGAGAAACACTGTATTGTCTTCATACAATTTGTCTTTATTCACGAAGATAACAATCACGAATTATACACCATATTTATTCATTATTACCAAAACAGAAATGTTTCAACGTCTAAATGTTGCCACCGAACGTTTTGATCAGTTTTTTTGACTATGTTTTGGTTTTTGTTACTATAGAAAATTCAACTTCACCCATAAAAGTAAAAAATATGTTCTGATAAAAATTTGAATTAAGTGCAACTTACTGCAAATTTTATCCTTGTGTTAAGGTTTCGAAAAATACATATGAACACTTTTAATAAAATTTTATGTAGAAAAAAATTTAAAATAATTCTTTTGGTAAAATTATTTATTTCAAACAAAATAATATTTAATTTAGCAAAATTTGGAATCGAAAATTAAAAATATTTTAGTCTTTGCTTTACTTTATCAATTTTCAATGCTGATGAAAATTACTATATAAACAGTAGCAAATTTAGTCTAGTTTGCCCAAAAAAATTCTCTCGTCTAAAACAAAAGGAAAGAAGTAAACTCATTTTATAGAATTATTTTATTATTTATTATTCTTTTTAAAAATATTATTCTTTTTAAACCATAAGTATCCCGTATGGGAGAAAAAGGTTTAATTTAAATTTAAACATTCGTTCGTTTTGGAGATTCGTTTTTTTACTGTAATCTGTTAACTCGTACGAAACATTGTTTTGTGTTTGTGTTCTGTCATCAAGAATTGAATTATTATTATTGTTTTTGACTTGTTAATTTTTGTTATTTGAAATAAAGTTTCATAAAAGGATTTGTGTTCATTGTCTATATATTTATGTTGGAAGTCCTTTCTGATTAATTGGAGTCAGATTAAAGATTTCAGATTAAAGATTACAGATTAAAGATTAAAGAATAAAGATTTACGATTAAAGATTAAGATTTAAGATTTGTGTTTAAAAAGTAAATAATTATATTAAAGATTTCTAATACCCAACACTTGTATTAAAGTTTGTTTCGAAAAAAATTCGTGCAGAAACGCTATGGTGTAGAGTAACCGGAAAATTCGTCCCTAGCAAAATTCCAAAATCTACAAGAAAAACTTTGTTATTGAAATTTATTTTTGTTTTGGAAGATTTATAAATATGTTGAGGCAAAGAATTAAAAAATAAATTATCTAAAGTATTTTGTTTTAATTAAAAAGTAAAATAAAATTTATTAACTCCTTTATCATATTAAATATAGAATATATACAAATAGTCAAAGTAAAGTTAGATAAGAGTGTAAACAGTTTGAGTAAGATGAGAGGAGATTTATGAAGTAATATAAAAAGAACAAGAAAATTGAAAAAGAAGTCGAGAAAAAAAGACGGAGAAAAAAACGAAAGGAAAGTTAAAAGTTAAAAGTGCAGAATTATATTTTCCTTCGTGGAGCAAAAAACTGATTTATTTGAACACTTAATCAAATACTATGGTATTGATATATAAATCGGAGAGTTTAATCTGAAAAAGAGAATTTAGTAAAAATCAGTACGATTCCTTATTGGTAAAACATAAATTATATATTAAAATTATCACATTTTTATACCAATAAAATTATTTGCGAGGATACAGGTTGTCCCGCTGACTATCTAACATTGAACTTTGACATAAGATCTTCTTTTAACAATTTTAAATTTTGATTTAAAAAGCTTGTAAAAACTTGTAGATAAACAAATATATTTAATTAAACGAAATAATCTTGTTTAATTTTCCTGTTGAATTTATTTACCAAATTTTGTAAGTAATTAGGCGCGGTCGCCATGTTAGAACCCAATAATAATTTATAAAGATTTATTTAAATACAAATTCAAAAATTGTGTACAATACTCAATTATTAAAACAACACACCATAAATTAATTTAATATTTAATTAAATTAATTTCGAGAGACTTCGGAAAATTCTGAACCGATGTTTAATTTTGATTTTAATAGATTAAAGTATTAAGATAAATTATAATAACGATAATTCCTCACAAGTATATTATTATATTCAACTACTTTTTTGATATACTTTTGCAGTACATCTTTAAAGTTATTCGATTTCTTTTTGTTCCTTTTATATATATATTTACAATATCTGAGAGGCTTATAGGTTGAGAGATTTAATTTGTAAAAGCCTGTAAAATTCGTAATTAAAATACATATATTAATAAAATCACTTTGTTTTTAATTTTATTTTCACTTAAATTTAATAAATCACCTCGATATCCCAACATATTTATGAACCTTATAGAAAAACGTTACATACAAAGCAGTTTTGGAATAAAAAATCGATTTCATTGGTCTTTTACAGAAAATTCTCATAAATATCCAAACAAAGAAAGTTTTTCAAAAAATGCTTAGCCTGCTAGTAACTAGAAGTGGAAAGAGAAAACTGAAATTTATAAATCAAGAAGCTTTTAAGAGATGAGGGACAATGTATTTTAGGTCTCGAAACATGTATTATTCTACTACCTTCATCCTCGGTACCTTCCTAGTTGTTAATAAATTAACAAAACGTTTGAAATTCTTCATTTTTTTACGCTGTTAGAAAACTGATCGTGAAGAAATTAAGAAAACAGTAGGATTATTTGATGTGGCATATTTGTGAACTTATAAGACGTCTTGATTTTTAATTATTAAAAAAATGTTAGTTATAATAAATAATAATAGATAGAAATTCCCTCCACGCGTCAAACGAGAGTCAACAAAAAATGAAATCAAAACTGGTTAATGATAATCTATTGAGAGATTAGATTTATATTTAAAATAAAACACGCTTAATATAGTTTGTTTCACATTTCAAAGTTAAACTATGGTGAAATAATTGATTTTATATTTCTGATTATATTTAGATCTGAAAAATTAGTTTTAAGTTATGATAAATCCAATATATAACGATAATTGAAATGAAAACTTTATTTGCAAATTAATTATTTTATAAAAATTGCTTTCTACCAAAAGTAAATGTTTTATTTTAGAAAAAATATTATCTAAAACTTAGAAATGAAAATATTTGACAATCATATTCCACAGTACGTGACATTTTTATTTTTCGTCAAAAAATTCCAAAATGATGAAAAATCGTAATTTGTTTAAATATTAATTACCATGTCTGAAATCTGTAGTGAATATCAACAAAGCACATTTTCAAAATTTTCGACAAATTTTTAAGTCAACTTTAAATTTATGATGAATAAATTTAAATCCAAATACAATTACGATGAAAGAGAAAGAAATAAACCCAACAAATATCTCGATCATAACAATAAAACCAATTATTCGGCGGAAAATTGCGATTTATCGCAGAAAATAAAAAATCTGGAAAAAGAAGGACTGAAATTACGGAATCAAGTGGAAAGTATTTTACAAGAAAGTAAATAGAACTTTTTTTATTTTATCGAGACATTAATTTCCGAGCAGCCAACGAAGAGTACAGTTCGCGCACCGGAGAATCAGTTAGAATTAATTTCGATTTTTTTAAACAAAAAATGAAATTAAAAAAAATTAATCAATTCAGATGAATGATTGCGATAGTTTAAACACAAATTCCGATCACAATGGCGTATTTGATTCGCATTTCTCTCGGTAATTCCAATGATAATTGATTCAATAGTAACTGATATCGCCAAATAAAATCACTAATAATATTTAAATAATATCGATAAAATTTTACGAATTTGTTGATACTTTTTTTGATTTTGATACCTCTAAGGTTAAATAAATGAATATTATATATAATCCAGCTCGATATTTTTCGATATTTACAAGAATGTAGGTAGAAAATATGGTGAGCCGACAATTCGACACATATTTTGTTAATAAGGAAGTAAATAAACTAAAATCGTCAGTAAATTACAAATTAAATTGGCTGAATAGTAAAAAAAATAACCAATTGATCAGTAAAAAAACTACTGCAATTATTTTGTTTAAATCGATATTACTTAACTTATTACAGATTTTTCATTCAGTTTTGACAATTTTCCGAATGGTTTTGCCAATTTATCAAATTAGTTTTAACAATTTATAAAATAATTTTAAAACTTTTTTATGCTGACTTCTTAAAGATACACAATTTCTGTTATTTGTCAAAATGATATTTCTTTTATTTTTACATTGAAAATTACCCAATGAAAGATAATCACAAATAATTTCCTATGGTGATTAAAACTATTGTTAAAGGTTATTGAGATTAGGAGAGATCAAATAACATTTTGAGGATTAAAGATAATAATTAAAATAATACACTAAACAAAAAGTCAATTTATTTCAATTTTCATCTTATGTTACAAATACTTGTAAAAGAACTAACTGAAATCGTGTTTCAATGAACTCCTTTAACGTAAAAAAATAAAGATAAATATATATAAAACTTTTATTTTTATACAATATAAATAAACATATATAACAAAAACAATCACATACGAGAGAGAGAGAACGGCACAGATAAATCTCGATTTCGATTTGTGTATGTTGTTAAAAGGTTTCAAGGAATGATCTTCTGTTGTAACAATGTCGATGGAAACGTCAGAGAATCATTCGGTTGCACAACGAGATTTTGAGGAAATAGATCATATGAAGAGATGCACTTTCAAGGGAATATTGATAAATTGGTTTGCAGAAAATTCCTTTACGAACTGATTTTACAAGAAAACGCCCCGCAGGCAATATAGTATAATTGTAAACATATATATTAATGATTGCTTTTATCGATTGTTTATATATATATATATATATATATATATAATTTTATATATAATTTACTATATATAATTTATATATAATAATTGACTGGGTTACTACAATACTTTTCTATAATATGTCAGAAAGCAAAAAAGGAGTCGTGAAAACTATCGAAAAAAACTATCTTGAAATTCAACAGAAAAACTTTAAATCGAATAATTTTATTTCCGGTCAGTTAGGATAATTGCCCGCCAAACTCATTTACGGAAAACATTTACTTTTACTTCTCTATCACTCACAATGAATACCTAACTTACATCTTAATTAGATTTATATGGGTATATGATTATGATTATTAACAGCAACTTTAAAATTTAATAAAATTAGTCAGTTAAACAGTTACTATAAACAGTATTTATATGTTTTGCCATTGCACTAAATAAAGTTATTTTTTAATTTTTTAAAAATCGACTTATAACGAATAACCATTAACATTTAAATTTACTGAAAACTGATTTTATTTAATAACAAAGCAATGGCATACTTTTATTTTTGGATAACATTGATTATTTTTATGGTCCACAAAAGTATGTATTAACGAATTTCTTCTATATTTTATACAACAAACCAATTCAAAATGAAATCGAAGCATGAAAATTTTTTATTAGTTTTGTTCCTTGAGACCAAGATTCTTAGTCTACATTTGCAACATAATGTTCATATTATGACTATATTATTCAGAAGAATAATACAATTTTATTTCCTTTAAAAAACAGGTTCAATATAATTTTACTTCCTAAAGTTAAAAAATCTTTCATCTTTCATTAAAAAGTAAACATAAAAATTTTTTTAAATGTTTTAAAATTAATTTATAAATTGTCAAATTCATCTGATAAATTGCCAAAACTGAATGAAAAACCCTGTAATATTAAGCAAATTAATACCTTTCGCGTTAAAGATTATCAAAGCGATGAAGAAATCGACATACAACAATGAAGAAGAGGCTATCAAAGCATTATCATTGGGTACACTGTGGAGACGTTTGTACTAGAACCGAAGTTACGCTGGACAAAAGGTGTATTATCATTGCAAGAAGGTTAAAAAGTGCAATGAAAAACAATGTTCTCGGAATTTTATTTATTGTATCATGTAGATAAAGAATACGTTACAGTTTTCAAGATTATAGCTGAACATGACGGGTGCATCAAAATTCATGATAAACGAAAATTGAGCGAAGAAATCAAGAAGCAAATACGACAAATTTTTGATGATGGTATCACAAAACCAAAGCAGATTATTTGTACATTGCAATCAAGAAAAATAGAACCTACTATCTCTTTGAAACTATGGACTAAGTCTAATCAATAGGCCAAATCTTCAAAAGATATCATTGGTGAAGATGACGGTCCAAGACGAGTGTACTACTCACCGACTAGTGTCACGGAGAAAGTAAATGAAAATGATTTGGTGAAATATAAAGAGCAATGCTTTACAACTTTCGCACAATTCAAAAAATCTTTTAGCATTTGGCGAATGGAAGAAGTTACCAATTGGATGAACGCAGTTGAATACTGCCAAATATTTCTGAAGGATTACATCTGTAAGCACTTTTTTTGTATGGAAATTCGTCTCGAACAATGTAAACAGCTAAAGACGTTCCTATTGGTGAAAAAAGAAAATGCAGTAGGCCGACAAAAGCAAAGAAAGCCTTGATTGTGCAATGACAAAATAAATTCTTTATTATTAATTGTTTTTTATTGAATAAATATCATTTTTTATGACTCAATTAAGTTTTTTTTACTGATCAATTGATTATTTATTTACTAACCTATTAATATTCAGCCATTTTTAATTCAACGAATTTTGAAAATTCGAAACATTTTTTTAATTCGACACGTAAATGAAATGAGATATTTTCATTGTAACCATACAGTTTTTATAACGTGACATTTTCAATAACTAGATGTTTATTTTGACATTAGATTTTAATTTATATATATATATATATATATATATATATATATATAT
>MQRK01187445.1:2451-16817 GCA_001938485.1 Girardia tigrina | reverse complement strand
ATATATATAAAGATTAAAATATAAAAATTAATAATAATAAATACATAAAGGTAAAAAGTTAAAGTTAATTTTGAACATTTTATTCATTATCATCATCTGATGCATTCATATTTTAATTCTGCACAGCCATTGCAACAGCATCATGCAGTGATTAATATTTTTTGTCGTTCTAACCTCTGAACGACCTGACTGAGCATTTTCCAACGTCAGTCTGTGACAAGCTTTATCTCTTCCCAGTCCATCAAACAAGGTCTAAACACTGGGGTGGCTGCAGTGAAATATGACACTAAGAGCATTGTGAAAACCTTCACAAAAATTTTTAGTTTTTGGTGTTTGCTCACCAGCAGCATCAAATGGTTCGAGCATGTTATTGGAAACCGTTCTACCAAAATACAAAAATTAAAATCTAAATTCAAGATGAAAATCTCATTTAAAAAGTAAAATACATCAATTTGAAATGACAATATGTCAATTTTTTATTTTTAATATATACAGTAGGAGACAAATTATTACATACACCTCTATTTTTAATGTTTTTCTTTTATAAATATTTTATTAAAATGAATATCTTTCTGATATTTTTATACAATATTCTTTATGACCATGAACACATTTTCACAAAATTTCGTATATATATGTTCATTTTTTAAAAGGTTATAAAACTTTGAACATAAAATACGATGGACAAATTATTAAATACACAAAGACACGGTTACGCAATGAAGGTCGGAAAAGCCAAATAATACACAAAACACACATATTTAAGGTACAAAACTTTACCTTCATGTTTCTAATATATATATATATATATATATATATATATATATATTGAAAATATAATTTGACTAAAGCTTCTTTTATATAGTTATTGAACATGTTTCGATATTACATACATCATCATCAGCAATATTTGCAAATTTGAATATTTGTATATGTTGGGTTGTATAATGGGTTGTTTTGATTAACTTTTATTTACATCTGTCATTGTGCTTCATTTTCCGAGTTTGATGTACATTTGTTTTATTATAAATGTTATCTGAGGAGATTATTTGTAAACAAAATTAATTCAATAAAATGTTAAATATTTAAAATCCCAATATATTTTTTTTCTTTTAATAAACTATTTATTAAAATATAATTAATTTAGATCGAATTTCATTTTACAATTAAATTTAGACACGGATATCAAATGTATATTTTCGTATCACAAGATCGAGTGACAGACAGGATTTCCTTCATATTATTTTTCTCAATTAAAATATAAATTTATACGTAAACCTCTGTTGATAGGAATTAATAACCGATATTTCATTTTTATTAGAAAATTTTATTTACTCTAAATATTAAAAAATAAAATAATTTTGATACTTTGACTACTTTTTAGGATCTAAAGATAAAATATATAGTTATTAATATGCATATGATTCATATATACTCTCTACTAATAATTATTAAAACAAGTGCATAATATTTAGCATTGAAGACGACATTTTACAAAATGAGAAAAAAACACACTTGACTTGGAAACTTTATTTTTAAAAAAGTGAATATTTAAACAAACTTAAAAATTAATCATTGAATTATTTTTTTTATAAGTAGAAATGTGTTTCTACATAACTCCCCCTCATATTTGAAGATCTTGTAGACCGAAGCAGGGTTTAAGTCTATCTACTGAAATGTGATTGGTATTTTCATCGACTTTTACTTCAAATGTTTTCAAATCCGTGCTTCGGCTGATAACCTTGAACGATCCTTTATATGGATTTTGAAGGCCTCTTTAGTTTCACGTCTGATCCACACTTATTCACAGTTGTATAGATCCTATGGAATTAAAATTGTTTGATGTATTGGTCTTCGGTAACGAACTCTGTTGTAATCTTGTATTGCTTGCTCAACAGTCCATTCTTGACGAAATATGTCCAATTTCGTCGCTTCTGAACCATTTGAAGACGACATTTTACAAAATGAGAAAAAACACGCTTGACTTGGAAACTTTTTATTTTTTAAAAAAGTTAATATTTAAACAAACTTAAAAATTAATAATTTAATTATTATTTTTTTTATAAATAGAAATGTGTTTCTACAAGCATATTCTTTCTCTCTACCTAAATCACATCATTTTCTCTAATAAATTGAAAAAGTTATGATGAAAACGTTCAAAAAAACTTATAAAGAACTAGTGTTGTAACAATTAATTTTACAAAGATGAATTTTTAGTTATTTTCTGCAACTTTCTTTTTACAATTTAGGTTATGTTTATTAATTTTGTACCCATTATCCAATCGCTTACACTCTTTGATCCGTTTGAACAAATGACGGGTTTAACGTCACACACATTGGAGAGGCTTTCAAAATTTTAACATAACTCTGACTGACGTTCCTACGCTTTGAAATGCCTTTTGCTGTTCACCATTCTTTTAAAAATAACAATTTCTGGTCTTTTTCAAATCAAAAATCAACTGTTTTGAGAACTACTCTATTTAAATTTGGAACCAATCAAGACAATTGAGATAACTTAGATAAAGCACTGTTGAATAAAAAATATATTCAGCATAATTAAACAAAAAAAATTATATACTGCTGCGCTTTGTAAGTAACAAACAATTTTTTGTAAATAAAATTTAGAATAGATGATGGCAAGTCAATCGAAATAAATCAGTTAGTTGAAATTAATAAATATGAAAATAAAAATTTTTAGTTTGCTTAATTGTTTTAATATTTTTGTAATTTTTAATTTTGATTCTACAATTTTTACCACCATTCTATAGTATTTATAAAACAATAACATTTAAATAAATATTCAAATATTCTACAAATTATAATTACTGATGATGAAGTAAGGAACATCAAAACATGTTCACTATTCAATTTCTTAAAAAAGTTTTCATTATTTTTTTCAAAAATATGAAATTAACGTTCACAAGATTCAACAATATGTATAATTTTATATTGAGTGTACAACTAATTAATTTCGTATTTTTTGTTAAAAAAACCATTTATTTAAGTATAAAAGTGATCACAAATACGAAATTAATTAGTTGTACACCTAATACTTAAATTCAAACATGAATAATTGATTATAATGCTAAATAAAAAATAATTAACACTAAAATAAGACCCGTCATATATGATGAGTGAGCTGAATTTTCGACTTTGAAAGTTTCTGTTTTAATTTTTAAATCGTAATTATTCTAATTTATTATTTACGTGGTACTCTCAATAAGTAGTGAGCCTAACATAGAAATAATATTCTGATTCTAATGAATTTTTTTGTCATAACAAGCAAGTTATTGAGGTATTATTTGTGATATTTGTTTTAATCTATTATTTTGTGTTTAGGTTAGAGAGCGCATGAATTCGAAAATGTCATTGGAAAACGTCCAATATCGAAGCGTTATTCGTTTCTTGTTAATGAAAGGGAAAAGCCGGAAAGAAATATTCGTAGAGCTTAGTTCTGTTTATGGCGAAGAGAGTCCATCCATATCTACTGTCAAACGATGGTTCAACCATTTTCGAGATGGTCGAACGTCTGTTTTTGATGAAGAAAAGTTAGGTAGGCCACGTGAAATTGGTCAAGAAATAGCGAAAAAACTCAAGAAAGTTGTGCAGTGTGAGCGACGAATCACCACCAGAGAACTGACAATGCGATTAAATGTCAGCACAGGTACCATACAATCACTGCTTGCGGAAACTGGAATTAGAAAATTGTGTTAACGCTTCGTGCCACGGTTTTTAACAGCAGACATGAAGGATCAGCGATTGATGTGCTGCCAGGAAAACTTAAACCTCTATGAATGTATTGGAGACCACTTCTTACAGAATATTATGACAATGGATGAAACACCACTTGTCCTTTATGTCCCAGAATCAAGATGTGAGTCTCAAGAGTGGAAGCTGCCAGGGGAAGAGTGTTCGAAGAAGATGCGATCATCAACCTCTCACAAAAAAGCTCTCATGCTCACCACTTTTTGGGATGAAAATGGAATGATCTTTGCTGATTTTGCGGAAGCTGGTGTTCGTATCAACAGTGAATACTACTTCCGGGTCGTGCTACAGGCCAGAAAGCTGAGAAGGAATAGCAGAGTTTGTGAGTTATATTATTTGCACGACAATGCATCCATCCACACAAGTGGGCTGTCAATGTCATCAATTGAGGGTTGTGGCCTCACCCTGCTTTCACACCCTCTATACAGCCCGGATCTGGCGCCATCCGATTATCATCTCATCAACCACCTCAAGCGAGCTCTCAGGGGTCAACGTTTTACTACGAAAGAAGACTTGAAGAATGCAGTCTCAAATTTCTTGGCTCAACAGCCACCGAAATTCTTCGAAAAAGCCTTTCTGGACCTTGTTGTGCGCTGGAAAAAATGTGTTGGTGTGAATGGGGATTTCTTTGAGAAATGATACCTTTATAACTTGCTTGTTATGAAAAATAAATTTCATTGGAATCAGATTATTATTTTTATGTTAGGCTCACTACTTATTGAGCACACCACATGTGGTTTCGGCAGTCAGTCAGTTAAATCGGCTCCCGGAGCCTTTCGGCAAAGACGCTGTACAGACGAACCGTCTCGATGCGAACTATACAGAGTTATCTCAACTTTATGCGGATTCATTCACGCGGGTTCCTCTATTTCGAATTTTGGGGTTGTCCATAAATGATGTCACGCGATTTTAGCAGATTTCCAACCCCCATCCATCACATGTCACACTTCGTCACAAAATTCTGCACCCCTCCCCTCTCTTGCGTGACGTCTTTTATGGACGGCCACTTTATCAGCATATATATGATCATTGTAAAATTTGAACTTGACCGAAAAATCGTGATTCAGATGATAACGAAATTTTGCAAATTTAACCTAAATTGATTTTTAGAAATATAATTAGTAAATAAGTGATAGAAATCGTTATTTATCAAATAAATTAGTATTTTTATAAATGTTTTCACGAAATTCCTTGTATGAATCATCCAAATCGTGATTATTCTAAATCAGTGTTAATTTAACCATTTAACGACTTGTACGGTTTTCGATCGATTTCATTGGCTTCTGGGTGTCTTTCGACAAAGGCGCTGTACCGACAAAATTGTATTGATGCGAGCTATCCAGATTGACCACGTCCTTAAATAGATTCACTGTGGTTCGTCCGCAATTTCACATTGAAAAGCGTGACTGACAAACAAACAAACACACTTTTTAGACAAATATTATATATATTGGAACAGTTTAACTATTTCCCTTTTAAACGTTGATGATGTTCTGTTAAGAAAACACTGTTAATTTTACTGAATTAATAAATGGTTATTTAAATGATATTTTTTTCATTATTCGCCATGCTAAAACAATTAAATAATTAACGATTTTGACTTATCAAATAATTATTTGTGACATGAAATTCTTAATTAAGATATAGAGAGTTTCATGTTTAATCAAAAAAGTATAACAGTCTCTTCTTATGAAGAAACAGTTCAGCTTATTTTTAATTCTATAAATTAATTTTTTTAATTTTTAATAGCATTAATATTTATGACCAACCAATTTATTTTAGTGTTTTTTAGAGAAAATTTAAATCGCTCAAATCATAAATCTTTCGATACTAAGCAAAACAAAGACCACAATTCCCGAGATAATATTGCCGGTTTGCAAAAGGAATTAGAAGAATGTCGAGAAAATTTAGAATTTATGCATCAAAAATTAAAACAAGTTTTTTGTTCTCTTTTAGCTATCAATTTTCATATTCTCTTTTTGCTCAGGAGAGTTATGCCCATCAAATGGAAAAAGAAGAAATTCTTTTATCTATGGAAAATTTAAAGCGCAGTAATTTAAAGTTGAAATCAGGTTACGAACAGCAAATCCAAGATATAAAATTTCGAGACAAAAAACAAGAATCCGTGATCGAATGTTTGAGATCAAATCTGAATCAACTCTTGAATGTGAATAAGAGACAAGAAGAAGTACATTTAATTAATTCATTTAGTACTAGTTATGATATTAATATTGTCTTTATTACCAATATTTTGTTCATTTCTATTTAGTTCTTTATTCTTCTGTTGAGTTTATTTTTAGGAATTAAAAAAAACATTTTTTGAGTGTTTTGATTTTGAAAGGAAATTTAAAGTAAAAATTATCTTTCAAGGGACTTCAAATTAAAACGTTTTGATTAGAAGTTAAATAAATTATGATCATAATAATTTTAGGTCAAATAAGTCTGACAGGTTATACAGGGACTGTAAGAAACATCTTGTAACTGAAAATTAAATAAACAAAACACAACTTGAAACACTTCCCGACATCATAGCTTGTCCTCTCATTCTGATCGGACATGCATACATTATTAGGTTGTCCTAAAGGTTCCCGGCCAATAATGAAAATATAATTTTTTTTCACATTTCTTTTTAGCATTATTTATTTGATATTGATAGATATCGCTTTATTTATAGAATTATATGGACTACGAGATTACAAAGCTTGAAATCCGTATGTTTCTGTGTCACTATTGGAAGAAAGGCTTGATAACATGAGATGCTGCAATGCAATTTGCAAAGTTAAAGGTACAGAAACGGTCGGAAAAAGTACGGCAATTGATTGGTTCAAGCGTTTCAATAAAAGCAACTTTGACTTGAATGACAGTCCTCGTTCTGGACGATCAAAAAAATTGGATGACGATGACTTGCAAGCAGAGTTAGACATGATGCCTTTGTCAAGCACTCGCGATTTGGTATTTAAGCTTGGAGTTGGCAAGTCAACCATACATTGGCATTTGGAGCAGCTCGACTTTGTGCACAAGAAACCGCGTCAAGATCAACACGAACTCGCCAAAGCACAGGCCGATAAAAGAGTCCAAATTTGTCGACAACTGCTACAGAAACCACGAGATGACCGCTTTTGTAAACGAATTGTGACGTCGGACGAGAAATGGGTCTACTTGGTCAACCACAACCGAGACAAGCGATGGGTTCCACCGGGTCAAGCAACGTTGTCAGTTCCAAAACAAGATCGATTTGGCTTGACAATTATGTTGTACGTCTGGTGGAACTTTGAGGGAGTCGTCCACTTTGAGTTAGTTCAGAACGGCCAGGCCATCAATACAGAGCTCTATTGTCAACAACTGGACCATGTCTACGAGAAGCTCAAGGTGAAGTACCCTGCCTTAATCAACCGAAAATGTGCACTGTTTCAGCAAGACAATGCCAAGCCGCATACCGCCAAGAAGACCACGGGCAGATTCCAAGAATTGGATGGAGTCGAAATCCTGTCGAATCCTGCTTACAGCCCTGATTACGCTCCATCAACCTATGGCCTCTTCCGATCCATGCAACATTTCTCGAAAGGCCGCTGATTCGAAGCATTCGATGAAGTTGAACAAGCATTTCAAGAGTTCTGCAATTCAAAGCACCCGGAATGGTACTTTGACCAGATCCGAAAGCTTGCAGACCGTTGGCAGAAAGTAGTCAAAAACGATGGACTGTACTTTGAAGATTAATTGTTATTTGTTTAAAATAAATTCTTGCACAAAAATTGCATTTTTCATTCTTTACCGGGAACTTTTAGGACAACCTAATATTCACAGTGACATATGTCGTTCTGCCCCTTGCTTCTAGTCACCGGTTACACAACATGTACTTGCTGTGCCACATTCACTCCATATGCAGTTCTGAGCAATTCACCGCACCCCGAACGGCCGCTTTGTGCTCTTGATCACCGATAAGTTCTCGCTTGACTGCATAGTTTCTCCAAATCCTTCAACCTATCAAAATTCGATTGATCGTTGCTTTTTCATGCAAAATTTCAATCCTTTGTTACAGAACTTTCCAAAAGTTTGTCTAGAACAAACAATTATCTTATACACGATAATGCCAGAATTTATTCATGTATAATTTTAAATTATGAGTTTGTATACTTGCCTCCTTATTTTCCATTTTTCAATCCTATCAAAGCATTCATCACGAAATTTATGATAATTACTCACCAGGAAGGAGTTGCTAAAGAAAAATACAAAAGATTTTTTGTCAACTTCATTAAAAAGGCTATTGTGATATACATGGTGATTGAGATGACATGAAATGATGTATATTGTTGGGTATACAAATAAATCTCGTTTTATTTTTTATTTATATTCAACTACTAATCTGACTCCAAATGAACAAAAGGTTTCCTCCAACAATAATATATGAAGAATGAACAAGACCTTTTAATAATAATTTATTCTGCAAACAACAATTGATTTACAAATATAAATTCAACTCCATCAGTACACTACAATTTAAAGATCACACTTCGATTAAACAGTTACAACAACTTTTTAGTTCGAGCGATGGTAGAATGATTTATTTAAAACTTAGCTTCTCCTTTACAGGACACTGATTCTTTCGTAATATTACAATTTATTTTAAAAGCTTATTTTCTCCTTTACAGGATACTAAAAACTTTCTATTAATTCTTTAGTTAAAAAAAATAACAATAATAAAAAAACAAGTTTACCACGCATAACATTTTGAAATTAATTTTTTTTCGAGTGATCAAATGGGTCACTGTAACTGAAATAACTATTGTTTATATATTAGTTTTTCATAACCTTGAAAATTGAATAACTAAAACAAATCTCAAAATATTTACAAATATTTTATAAATTTTGTTAAAATACTATTATAATAATCAAAAAAATTATTAATTTTAACCAGCGAATTATTTTAAAATTTTTATTAGATTTTAAAATTTAATTTATATTTTTCGGAACCCCAACAATAAAAATATGTTTCAATAAATTTATGATAAAAGTCTTACTTTTAATTCATTTGACATAATAAAAATTTATTCATAATGTAAATTCATTCGTAACCTTCTTTACATCCATTTGAACTTAATTCATTTGAAGCAATTGTATATACAAATGTGTATATATGTGTGTATATGTCCGCAGATTAGTGGACAAAATGGACCTAATGCACGAGATTGTGAATAAACTTGTTCCGGCTTTATTATTCTTTAACCGAGCTGTAGTGCAGTAGACTACATTGATATCGGAAACTGTTAAATTCAAGTGCCTTTTTTTCTTAAAATGTACCCTTCGTTCCTATCAACCCTATAAATGATTAAAACCCCTATATTATAGTGTTTATTCATAAATGACTCATAATAATAAATAAATGACTCATAATAATCTTTCATAATGTAAATCATTCGTCTTGAATCAAGACTCTTGATGAAAGAACACATCTGATATACAACCTTACAAGTTTGATTTGGAAATGCATTCCCGAACAAAATCTGTTCCATTTGTAGTGATTGTTTAGTATTGACCAACTGTGTTTATATACTTATTGTTACTAGCCTCATATCTAGTATAGTAGAGAAAACGCAACGTTTTCTAAGAATAGCTTTCGGTCACTCATTTCAATCGGTTTGAATTGATGGAATGTCAGTTTGCTTTGGATTTAATATGAATGTTGGAATTGAATGGATTGCATTAAGAGTAAAAGGTTTCCTCTCAGAGATTGATAATAGTTTTTCTGTCAATTGTAATTATTATCATAAGGATAGAGAAAACATATTTGGTTCTCAAATGAAAATTGATAACTGTCCGTGATTGGTTAATGAGTATGGGATAAATCATGTTTTTGTTAAACTCTTGAAATTAAATGAAATAATTTATATTCAATAACTTTTTAGTAATATTTTTTTAGTTTTTAATTTCCTTGCGCACCACAAATGAAACGGAAAATTGACTTAAAGATGGCTTTAAATGTCACTAAATGCGTTGTCTTTAAAATTCAAGTCAATAAATTTTGTTTTTTATATAGAATATATTTTCAATAAATAAAAAATATTTTTCATTATGCATTTCCAAGTTTTGTTTCTATTTACTAAGAAGTTGATCGAGAAAAAAATAGCTTTTCGTTCTTGCCCTAATAACATAAGATAATATAAAATTCCAAAATTTTTTACACAGTAAGCTAATGAAGAGAATTATTGAACTATTATTTAACTATTAATAATTTGTTATTTTCCAGAGAAATGATTTTTTTATTTACATTTTAACATTCCAAGGAAAACTAACATTGTTTGTTATAAAATATTTAAGTTGACTTTTTCAGAAAACATTTTCCAACTGAAAAGAAAATTTTATTTTGTGTCCAATAATTTATTAAAAATTAATTATAAAAACATTAATTATGTCAAATAATTTCTGAAACAAGTGTAGTAACTCTTTAACACGGGGAAGAAATAATAAATGAGCTTTTCCATAGTTTTGAGTTTGAGTTTATTTATTTCATTTATTTCATTTATTTATAGAGTAATGAATTTAATATTGGTTATATTTCTAATATAATATAATATAAATAATTAAATAGTAATTAATCTCATATTTAGTTACTCGTTGAAAGTGGCAAACGACTGACAGAAGTAGACAATACACAAGCATCTTTGAAAGCCTTGGATAATTTACGCGATTTGTTAATTGAAATTGAATATCATAATGGGTTTGAATTTTTTAAAGATTATGATTTACAATCATGTCCTCCCCACGTTATGGTTGATGTCGTTGATAAATATTTCAAAGAATTAATTAACGATCTTGATGATAGAAGTCGTAAAATCAGACAGTTGGAAGATGATATGGTGCTATTAAAAAGGAATCTTTTACACGATAAGGAAAAAACAACTATGGAATTAAAGAATCAGTAATTTTTTTTAATTTTTTACCTCTTAATATTTCTTTTCATTTTGTCTACCGATTTAGTATAAATATAGTACATCATAAAAAATAGGGGAAATTCTGTTTTATAAATATTGGGTTGAGGAATAAGTTCCCGCCGTTTTTTGAAAAATTAAAATTTTATTTTTTAACAAAAAAGTTACTACAAATTAATCACAAATATAATCTCCGCCATTGTTCACGACTTCTTCCCAACGTTCAACGAGTTTTTCAATGCCTTTTTGGTAGAAATCGCCCGGTCTTGACTCAAAGAATCCAGCCAACCAAACTTGCAGTTCTCCATCATTGTTGAACGAAACACCACACAAAGCGTTAGAAAGCGAACGGAAAAGATGAAAATCAGATGGAGCCAAGTCAGGTCAATACGGAGGGTGCGGTAACACTTCCCAACCAAGCGTTTGAATGGCTTCTTTTGTCATTCTGGCAATATGAGGACGTGCATTGTCGTGTTGCAAAATAACGCCATGTTGTCGATCCGGTTGTTTTTGTCTTATAGCGGCGTTGAGTCTATGCAGCTGTCGAACATAAAGTTCTGCGTTCACTGTTTGGTTTCGAGGAAGCAATTCATAATGAATAATCCCTTCCCAAACCCATCAAACGCATAGCATTGTCTTTCGTGGATGAAGATCCTGTTTTGCTCGCGGTGTCGATTGTTCTTCTCGGCTACGCCACTCTTTGCGCTGTTTCATGTTGACGTACAAGCACCATTTTTCATCACCCGTTACAATTCGATAAAGAAATTGTTGCTTATGACCGTGAGTAGAGCGATGACGGGCAAGCAAACTTGCCGAAATTGTGGATCGCTGGTTTTTGTTGTTTTCCGTCAAAAGATGTGGGACCCAAGCTCCCATTTTTTGAACTTTTCCCTTTGATTTCAGGTGGTTCACGACAGTTTTTTTATGACAATCCATTTGTTCTGCCAATTCTCGAGTGGTGTGACGCGCGTCTTCATGCAAAAGTTTGTTCAAACGCTCTTCATCGAATTCATTTGGTCGTCCTGAACGAGGTGCATCCTTGATGTCAAAATTGCCAATTTTAAATTTTGCGAACCAATCACGAGCGGTTCTATCAGCTATAGCACCTTCTCTGTATACAGCACAAAGCTCTCGGGCAGCGTCTGCGGCTTTGGCGCCTCGATTATACGCAAACAATAGATGGTTTCGGAAATGCTCATTTTTGTCGACTTGACACTCCATTTCAATGGTCTAAAAATCGACAAAAATTAATCTGAATAAAAAGCAAAATACACCATTTTTTAGAGCTTTCAAATAAAATATAACATTACATCAAAAAATTTGATTTAAATATTAAATTGATTAAAAATTCAAAAAACGGCGGGAACTTATTCCTCAACCTAATAAATAAGTCTGCTTAGAAAAAAATTGATCAAGTCTTATGAACCATTTATCTGTTTTGCCAACACAATTGATTCTTTCAGACTACATTACTCATTAAAAAATAGGGGACAATAACTTTGTTATCCATAAAAACCCACCATACAGTGGGTTATTGGAGATATAATTGATACTTACATAATTTCTTGATATTCTCAATACCACTTTCATCGTTAGTTTTATGAACAGTTTTGTCTTGGTAAGTGAAACAAAATCAGTATATAAAATGAAGTGCAGGCCTCAGCAGAAGTACAGACACCATGAGAATCAAACTACGCAGAATAAGAGAAAAACATGAGTTGAACTAATTTCCAATCCGATTACCAGTGAGTTACAAATGTTGGAGACAAATATAGAATCGCATTTTTGGTTCCGTATTGCAGAAATAAATGCAAAGAAACGCTAAGATATCCTTTTCACAGTTGTCAATATAATGTTTAGAACAGGAATTCCAAAGAGAACTTTAGTTTGGGTTGATCCTCTAAAAATTCTGAGGCTCAATAATAAAGATGAGATGCCCACAACAAGCATATTTGAAAGTAAAAGAACATTGAATTATTACTATCAATTTTGAAATTATAAATTGTTAAAAAATCGTAATAACAATATGCTAGGATATTGGAGTAACCTTTCTCATCTCAAAGAGATATCCTCATACAACATTTTGCATTGTGAGTCATATCTATGCAGGAAATTCACGAAGTACATTTATTATACTTGCTTTTCTTTGATTATATTCACGTACATTTCTAAGACATCAAGACAAGAGTGTAGTAACCCACTGTATTAACACAATATTAAAAGTTATATACATCACACTATCATCTACAAGCCACAAGAAGACCTTTGATTAGTCGATTGGTCTAGTGACCCGGGATTTAAGTGCGCAAGAAAAATCCACTGGGTTGTAAATGTAATACTAAACAAAACGTTCAAATACACATTCCAATCAATCTTCAATTATGAAATTCCAGTTTCAAGAAACTCCATATTATATTCGAAACACGGAAATCGTTTGTACCTTAGGACTGGCTTCAAAGTTTTTAGCAATGTTTCAGAATTTATTTTTACCTCAAAGGTAAATATTTTAAAAGTAAAATTAAATATTGTGTGATGTACTTGTTTAAATCGGTGGTTTGCTGATTCAGATTTTAATTTCAAATCTAACTTCTGCGCTGTTCATTGTGTTGTTGCTACAAGCTATCGCGGCAACAACCCATGTTGACAGTGAGCAGCGCCAAGAAAGTGATATCAACGCCGGTGACGACGCGGAGGTGGCGGCAATTTCAGCGATCCGGAACCGATTGATGAGCGGTCGAAAGACGAAAATTTTTCAAGATCGGCAGGTTCACCAATCCGTTTGCTTTCCTGCGGGAAGTGATCATAGCGGTTGGAAGTCTGGTGGCCGATGTCAAGACCGGTGGTGGCACCCAATACGGATCGCGACGACAGCGACAATTTCGTCCTATATGTATCGGAGGGACAGCGCGATCGTGGATCGGCGACGGTTGAACGCTCCGCGTGGAGCTCGAGGTGGTCGAGAAGATGGAGTTCGATTGCAGAATTTTCAGCCGGCTGGGATTCGGGCTGCTGTTGTGCGCGGTGAAAGCGTTCGAGACGGGAGATAGTGACTGCGGGCTCGTGTTCGTGGACGAGGCGGACATGGATAAAATCGAGAATGCGCGGCTGCACGATTTGGGCCGTGTGCATGAGGTCGTCGCTGGGAAAAACGGTGAGGCAATAGAGAGGCACGGGCGATCTAGAAGCGGATCGCGGGACGCGCGGGCGATTGAGAAACGGGTCGCGGGAATTTGAGACGGCATCGAGATCTGACGATTATTTGCGGACTCATATTCGAGTATATCAGTTGAATACGCGGGCGGGAAGAGGTTGAAAACTGGGTGGTCGAGCGAATTCGACAGGAAGTACTCGGACGGAACCGGCGGGTGGCAACACCAGAGGCTGTCCTCTTATCGACTAATTGCGGTAGCTGAGGGACAGGCTCAACCGGACGATCAAGAAGACAAGGGATTATCAAGTAGGAGATGGGCGATTCGGGCTGCACGTCATGAAAAAGAAGCTGGTTAATATTATCGGCAAGCCGATCATCACGATGGACGCGGTGACCGTGTTGTGCGTCAGGAGCACCCTACAATGTGACTGATGGTACTGGCAGATAAGCAGTAAGAGGCAGGTGAGACAACAAATCTGGTGGCGGTTCTAGCGAGCGGAGAAACAGCTGCGAGTGGGACTCCA
>MQRK01187435.1:1203-13446 GCA_001938485.1 Girardia tigrina | reverse complement strand
AAGAGCTTGCAAAACAATTAAATGTTACTCAAGCAGCAGTCATAAGTAAACGTCTACATGCTATGAAAATGATTCAAAAATTGAATCCACATGAATTGAATCAAGCCAACATTGAAAGTCAATTACTGATATTCAATTCATTGCTTACAAGACAACGAAGATGCTCGTTTTTGCATAATATTGTGACTGGAGATGAAAAATGGATTTATTATGTTAACTCTAAAAATCGTGGGTTCATCCCGGCGAACCGTCCACGTCAACAGCAAAAAGAAACATTCATGGAAGCAAGGTTGTGTTGTGCATTTGGTGGGATCAGAAAGGTGTACTGTACTATGAGCTGCTGAATTCGAATGAAACTGTTCATGCAGAACGTTACCAACAACAGTTAATGAAATTGAACGATGCATTGAAGGAAAAAGGTTCTATTCCATCCAACAAACAGCGCACAGTGATTTTGCTCCATGACAATGCTTGGCCACATGTCACAAAACAAGTAAAAAAAAGATAAACTTTTTTTTCGATGGAATTCATAATTTGCCTGAAAGATGGTCGAAAGTCATAATTAACGATGGAAAATATTTTGATTAGAATAAAACTTATTATGTCATATAAATGCAAAAAAAATCCAAAAAACTAAGTAATACACCTAATAGTACACAGTATTTTTTATGTATAAATGATTTCATTTAATATGGATGCTTCTCCAATGATTATTGAAACAAATGAAGTTGTCTTGAATTAATGCGCCTAAAATTACCGTTAGGATTTAAATACTGCAGAATTCGATCATTACAATCAATAGACGAAGTATGTATGCCTTTAGTTACATCAATATATGCGATCGATAGCTTGACTTTTCTATCTATCCATACAATCTATTATCAACCATATTCTTTTTTCTGCACAAACACATAAGAAAGATTGAAATAAAAATTATTCGTGTTTTGAATGCTACGTATCTATCGGAATGTAAGTGATGGTTTGGATTTACATGCGTCGAACTTATGTTGCTGGACGAGTTCTAGAATATTCTAGAATATTGACTGGACATTGCGGAAGATTATTCAGAATATTTTATACTCTTCTAATTTTGTACAATAAAAGCTATTTCAGCTTAATTTTCCATGGACCTTCAACTTTTTCAAGTTGTGGAAAATTCAGGTTTTGTATTATTGGTTGCAGCTCCTCAATACCAGTCTCTTTCTCGAAGGTACTTCTCAGAAAATGTAAGAAATGGCAGAAAATATTTCGGAATGTCTCAGAGAAGCAGACAAAGCTTCTTTAACATTGGATATGTGGACTGCCCAGTATTCAACAAAAGCATATATGAGCCTTACTGTTTACTGGATAACGTCTCAATTTGAACGTAAACATGCATTTCTGCATTGTCAACCTTATGATTATCAACCTTACTGCTAATGAAATGGGAAAAACCTTTAATGGTATGTTAACCAGATGGAATTTGATGGATGTCGTTCATGATAATAGTCACAATATTGTGGTTCGGACACAGAGAACAACAAAAACCAGGAGAGTCATACAATTGCGGGAGTGTCACAATCCAATTTTCAAAAAAGTTTGAGATTATGTTACTGGTGCGGTTCCAAAACAAAGCCCAGTTGACCTAGAAACAAAGTGTGCCATTTGTGCATGGCCATGGGGCATTTCCAGAAAGTCTGCCGTAAAGCAAAGGTTGATGTATCATCTGGTGTCATCTAAGGTGTCATAAGTGAAGGAAAGAAGTCAAGATTCGAGAACCGGAAGTTTTTGAAAGCATCCATCAATCGAAGGTCAATTAACTGGTTGATTGATGCTGGTAGTGAAGCGACTATTGTTTCGCAGACAACAGCACGAGTAGCATGTGTCGTGACTTACAGAGGCACTAGTCGGGCGGTCATGGTAGATGAAATAAGAATAGTGGGGGAATCTCAAGTGGTGATCCGATTCCCAGAGGGACCCGTAACAACAAAATACTCATTGCGGATCGGCTCAATGAAGAGGCAATCATGGGTGTGAACACGTTGAACCAGTTTCAAGTAGCGATGCTATCTTTGTCTGGTTCTCTTTCCGCTTCGAAAGTGGCGCGGTGGCTCCAGCTGTTTTGGAAAATCTGGGTCAGATCTCAGATCGGTCATCTGCGCTAAATATTCTCAAAAACATCATTGCAAAGTCCTTTTTAGCGATTCCAGAGGATGAAACACCACTCACCCTCTAAACGGATGTGTCCTCAACGTCAATTGGAGCTGTTCTCTCTCAATCTGGGAAACCACTGGTTTATTTTTCCCATAGATTATCTCAAACTGAATGTGGATAAGCAGCTGTGGAGCTCGAAGCTTACGTAATCGTCGCCACGGTGAAGAACTTTCGACATTTTTTGTTGGGTCGAAAATTATTTGTAATTACTGATCAACAAGGAGTTGCGTTCCTCTTCGATGCTCAACCTCACAAGAGGATCAAGAATAGTAAGCTGCACCGTTGGAGACTCGGGTTGGCAGAGCATCAATATCAAATTCAATAGCAGCCTGACAATCTTAATGCAGTGGCCGATGCTCTTAGCCACATAGCTTCAGTGTCTAGTGATAATTCGTTCTTGTATGACCAAGAACTGATTGCCATAATTCACAAAAACATGGAATATCCAGGAATTAGACGTTTAACCAATTACTGGGAGAATCAATTGCAGAGGTCAGGTATACTTTAGGAAGTATAAAAATATATTGCTGGGTGTGAAATTTGTGAAAGTGCCACAATGAAATGTAATCCAGTACACAAGACCATGACAGAGAATAGCAATTGATTTTATGGGACCCAAGCAGTCAAATACATGAATGTTTACATCCTCACGGTCGTCGATGAAGATAGTCGGTACCCTTTTACATTCCCATCACCAACCATGACAACCAGAAATGTTATTAATTGTTTGAAAAGTCTTTTTACTATTTTCGATCCATCCAGCTTTATACACAGTGATCGAGAAGTTCAATTTGAGCCACGTGAATTTGCCGACTTCCTGCACCAATAGAACATCGTGCGTACTCGTTCAACTCCATACCATCCATAAGGGAGCTGGTAGATGGAACACATGAATGGCACAATATGCAGAACAGTGCAGCTTCGTTTTCAACAATTAAATTTGCAATGATCTCAGTGGGAACCCCAGCTTCATATGATACTTATGAACATTCGCTCATTGTCTTCTAGTGCACTTGATTATAAAACGCCCCACGAACTTTTATTTGCATTTTGTCGGCGATCAACATTGGAAGAGAGGGACGTCTTTGTGGAAGCTCCAACTATACCGTTTGTGTTTCCCCTGTGGCTGGCGACAGGAGAAGAGGTGCTTCTGAAAAAGCAACACGCCCAAGGGAAGGGGGAAAAAGTTATCTTCCAAAAAGCAGTTTCTCCTCAAGTAATTCAAGTGAAATTTTCAACTGGAAGAACATATACGGTTTCGGTTTGTCATTTTTCAAGAGGGACAACGGATGCAGATGGCAACTAGAAAAACAATGACGGGAACCAGAAAGTGCGACCAGAAGAGCAAGTGGATGAACCATTGGTTGAAGGTAATATTGACACGAAGAGCATGGTGGAAGGCCGCAACGCAAAAGTCGCGATCCAGAGTGGATGAAAGACTATGTGACTTTTTAGAAATCTGTGGGTGAATATGGTATGTTTGTTTCAAATTGTGATTTGTTTGAATATTCATTTTGTGCGATTGTTTGAGTCGATTGATTGCTCACAGTTTGTCTGCTTAGTGTGTTGTTGTATATGTAACAATTAAGTAATTTAATATTATTTATCTTTTTGTAGATCGTTGGTATTATTTGTTTTGGCTCCGAATAAATCATTTCTTCGATTATTTCATTGTCCTATTCCTGTTTATTGCAAAACCAGTTTTTCTATATTCACTGTGTCTGGCAAGTAGGAAAATCACTAATAAACATAAAAATTAATTGAAAAAACAATTAGAATGACAAGGAAAAATCGTTTTCAAAATAAATTAAAATTATTAACAAAATATAAAATATGAAAAAAATAACTTAAATATAATAATCAAAATTCAATGAAAAATAATTTCACAAAATAATAATAAATTATTCAGAAAATCAGAAAAAATCATCACAAAAATTATAGAAAACAGTTAATAACTACAGCTGAGCCTCGATATAACGAATGTCAATAAAACAAAATCCACGATATTGTTGGGGTTTCGAAAAATACATATGAACACTTTTGATAAAATTTTATGTAGAAAAATTTTTAAAATAATTCTTTTGGTAAAATTATTAATTTTAAACAAAATAATATTTAGTTTAACAAAATTTGGAATTTAAAATTAAAAATATTTAGTCTGTTTTATTTTATCAATTTTCAAGGTTGATGAAAATTACTATATAAACAGCAGCAAATTTAGTTTAGTTTACCCAAAAAATTCTCTCATCAAAAACAAAAGGAAGCAAGTAAACTCATTATATAGAATTATTTTTATTATTTATTATTCTTTTTAAAATATTGTTTTTTTTAAACCATAAGTATCCTGTATGGGAGAAAAAGGTTTAATTTAAATTTAAACATTCGTTCGTTTTGGAGATTCACAGTCTTTACTCGCACGAAATATTGATTTGTGTTTGTGTTCTGTCATCAAGAATTGAATACAATTATTATTTTTGACTTGTTAATTTTTGTTATTTGAAATAAAGTTTCATAAAAGAATTTGTGTTCATTGTCCATATATTTATGTTGGAAGTTCTTTCTGATTAATTGGAGTCAGATTAAAGATTTCAGATTAAACATTAGGGATTAAAGATTAAAGAATAAGGATTTGTGTTTTAAAAAGTAAATATTTAAGATTAAAGATTTTTAATACCCAAATATATTACGAATGACACTGGGTAAAATTTTTTTATAAAAAAAAATTTTCATGAAATTGTTTTGTGTTTTTTAGTGTAATTTTGCTCGCTGATTCAGAAAATAACATAAGTTTCTCCCTACCGTTACCGGTTCAAAAGATACACTAAATTTTATATAATTAACATATACGAGAAATCAGCTTTAACTACCTTACACAAAATTAGCAAATATTGTATGTTCTTTAAATAAAAGTTTTTAGAAAGTTTTTTGTAATTAGGTTTATTTTTAATTAAATCTATTTTTTATATAAATATTAATGTATTTTTATGATTGAAAAATTTGTAAACAAAATGTAAAAAAATTGTATGTATTATTTTTTGTTATTGTGATGTTATTTATAATTGTAAGTTAAAAAAATTTAAATAGTTTGTTTAAAACAATAAAATTAAATACAGTAATTATTTACCGCAGACTTTTCATACGATTATTTATTATAACTATTAACAATTATTATCACAAGAATAGAAATATAATTATCGATTACAATTATTTATTATAATTAATGTCTGAAATCAAATCATCATCAAATTGTAGCATCGTCCGACAACCGCTCATTCCGGACAATTGTCCACCGTCACTCGATCCAATCGCCAATCCGACAACTGAATTCGTCACCGGACTAGACGCGCTCTATCCGACCGCCTCTTCCATCAAAAATACGATAGCAAAATATCAACATAACTGAGAGTTACAATGTCTCTTTTGTGTATACAATAAATGAAATGATTCAAGTAATCCTAAGCTCTGAGTTGTGTCATCTGTGCTCACCAAACTCCATATATAGTCACCCATCATGGCTTCCTCCCTACGTCCTTAATATCGCTTCTCTATCACCATAATTTCCGGGTGGAAACTTTCAGCATGCTCTTCACTAACATCACCGAGATTTGGTCTAAAGAATTCCAGGTGAGAGTGCAGATAATGCAGCTTTGTTGACATTCTACAACCCAAATCTAGGTAGCTGTTGAGTAATTCTTCAATCAGTTCCTAATAATTATCCCCTCTGTTGTTGCCAAGAAAATGGAAACTACATGCTTGAAAGCAGTCCAGGCTCTCTTTTCTTTTTCTTTCATTTTACTCTCTAGACTTTCTGATTCGAACATCTGTCTCACTTGTTATCCAACAAACATACCTGCTGAAACTTTAGTTTCTGATAGCTTGGAAAACAATGACCTGATCTCTTTAGGGTTTCACCACTAGGATCTAGGGCTGTCACAAATTGTTTAATCAATCCCAGTTTTATATGCAGTGGAGGTAGAAGAATTTTGTCAGCAGAAACAAAAGCAACATTTTTCACACTGTATGCATCTGGTTGCAATTCACTTCGTTCATGCCATCCTCTTCCGACATAATGATTTGCTATGTCTCTGCTATCCCTTAAACAAAGAAAATGAGGGAACTTTGTGAATCCACCTTGCAATCCAAGAAGAAAACCAATTATCTTGAAATCTCCACAAACATCCCATTTGTAGCTATCGTAGTTGACCTTCTGCAGCAAAATTTTAACATTACTATAGTCCTCCTTCAAGTGGACACTGTGACCGATTGGTACCGAAGGATTCTGATTGCCATTGTGGAGTAATACTGCTTTAAAACTCATAGTAGAGCTGTCAATAAATAGTCACCATTGATCTGGTTGATGTGTGACACCAATTGTTTGAAACAGTCCCATCAAGTCTGAACAAAAGTAAAGTTTTTCCTTAACTCTAAAGTACTGAGCAAATGTAGTGTGTCTATTTCGGTACTTAGAAATTCTCACACTTGGATCAAATAAATTCCATTCCTTTAGTCTAGATGAAAGCAGTTCAGCACCTGCTTTAGGAAGGTTTAAGTCTCTGACAAGATCATGAAGTTCTTGTTGATTTGGAAAGTGAGGCTCTTTAGACTGCCAAGCTTCTTGTTCTTCTTCATACTCATCGTCCTTATCCGATAGTTCCCTATAAGCTTCATTTTGTTCTGGGGATTCTGGAACAGGTAAATGTTCATCATGTGGCACTGGTGCAGTAGAAAAAGGTATATCAGGATTAACTAGTTTCTGTTTATCTTGTGGTTTCTTATAAGCAGTGATATCCACCATACAGAAGTAGCAGTCGTTGATGTGATTTGTCGGCTCCCTCCAAATTCTAGGGACTACAAACGACATTCGTTTCCTACTGCCTCTTAACCACCCTTCCAATGTTGATTTGTAGCATCTACATATAACATGAGAAGCCCAGGATTTATCTTGATCTCCTATTGGCATTCCAAGATATTCCTCATATGCTTCGTAATACTTTGTGTCCCTAGATATCTTATATTTCATTTGAGAGAGGCCAAAATAATAGGTATAATTGAAAAATAAAGGTATAATTGAGCAATTAGAAAAAGAATTGAAGGAATCTCCATATAATTATGAACTAATTCAGGCAATGATCGATAGAATCATTGATAAGATTACAGGAGAAGAATTAAAAGAAATAATGCCACAATTGAGGATAGCTATGTCCGATGAAAAAATTGAGAGAAATAGGAATAATTAAATTAATTGAGAAATATGGCTCACATATTGTGCTTAATAGAAATAAGCAAAAGCCAATATACATCTCTGTAGTCACGGATACAAGTTTTCCGAATGATACCTAGATCTTACGGCTTCAGGTGCATCCTTGGTCAAAATAAATAAAGTGATAAATAAAGTTTAAAAAGTGTGGCAAATACCACTAAAACCGTTAGATAAACTTAATCTATTTTTTAATAAAATATTGATGAATTCAAGGGAGCATCTAATATGTGCTTGATTAGCACAAGACAGAATAAATATTGCACGAGAAGTAGCTGTTATAGACAGGTGCTCAGTGGTAGAAAAGAAAGTCCGATTTCAGGATTTACCACAAGTCAATCTCGACGAATACGACGATGATGAAGGTACAGAACCTAGTCAATTCGAGGAAGAAGAAATCGATGATGAAATAAATGTACACTCAGATGCAAAAGTTTGTGACGCTTGTTTCTATACTGCTTTGTGTTGTTGCACTGCATGTTTGTGTATTCCTTGTTAAGTATACATAAACCATTTAAATGATTAAATGCATATTTTATTTTTATTACTTTTCGAAACTGTTTGGACTCAAAAAGTGTCACCAGACTATTGTAAAAAATTATGCCGTTCGATGCCTGACCGAATTCGTTCTGTTCTAAAAAATAAGAGTAAACACACAAAATACTAAATATGCACACTGATATTTCGTGGTTTATGTGCCAATGATGACAAGTTTTGATAAATTTGTGTCTTATTATAATGTTCTAATAAGATCTTTGTATTTTGGTGTGCTTTTGTCAATATAATTGCAGTTGGGTGCAAAAGACAATTTAACAACAAGCGTTCACAAACTTTTGCACCTGACTGTAGATCAAAATCCGATACAAGATGTTGATCAAGAGGAAACCGATGACTGTAAGGAAATACCAGTTAGGTTTAACGAGGCAGCGACGTTCAAAAGGAGACCGCGAGGAAGACCTAATAGATCAGACAATGCAAATTCTAAATTAGAATACAATCCAACTAAAAGTCAAAATATCGCTCAACAATTAAAAAGAATAGCCAAAGGTAAAGGTATAAAGGAAAATGAGGATTCAGAAACTGAAAATATTGTTAATTATTTATTGAAAAAAGTAATCAAAGGTGAGTATGATTTCAACATATATGTACATGAAGGTGCGGCAGAAATCATCAACATAGCAAAATTGATCAAAGGAGATGTTTAATGAGTAATAAAAGAAAATGAAAAACGTGTAAATGATGATAAAGTTTTACGAAACTTATTAAACACAAATGTGGATAAAAATAAAATGGTCACCGCATTATTATATATTGTAATAAGGAAACACGATAAGATAATCTTTTTTCCAACAGCGCAAAATACATATGTGGAATTGGCAGTTGGACTATTAAATAAATGGATTAATCCGTGGATCCAAAGGCAAGGAGGATAGTGAAAAGAAATCCGAGCAGAGGATAACCGGAATGAGGATTCCGAAGAATATATATTAATCAAAACTTGCAAGAAAAAATTATGCAGTCAAAACGACAAAAAGAAAAAATCAACTTCATTGCCAATGATATTAATAATGATAATGATGATGTGTGGAGCATGACAAGGTGTAAATGCTATAACCGAATATAATTGCGTAAAACCGAAATTTGGACAGAAATATTCTTCTTCGATGTTGAAGAATGCCCAGAAGCAAGTCCAATTAGTATCAAAAACATCAATAAATAAATAATACAATTAAATATAAATAATATAAGCATAATTATTAATCTGTTAGGGTTTCGAAAAATACATATAGATACTTTTGATAAAATTTTATATAGAAAAAATTTTAAAATATTTCTTTTGGTAAAATTATTAATTTCAAACAAAATAATATTTAGTTAAACAAAATTTGGAATCTAAAATTAAAAATATTATAGTCTTTGTTTTATTTTATCAATTTTCAAGGCTGATGAAAACTACTATATAAACAGCTGTAAATTTAGTTTAGTTTGCCCAAAAATTTCTCTCAACAAAACAAAACCGAGGAGACAAGTAAAATTGTTAATAAGAATTATTTTTGTTTATTATTCTTTTAAAACATTCTTTTTTTTAAAAAACCATAAGTATCCCGTTTGGGAGAAAAAGGTTTACTGTAAGAATTTTAAATAGCGTTCGTTTTGGAGATTCACAGTTTTTACTGTAATCTGTTAACTCGTACGAAATATTGATTTGTGTTTGTGTTCTGTCATCAACAATTGAATTATTATTATTATTATTTTTGACTTGTTAATTTTTGTTATTTGAAATAAAGTTTCATAAAAGAATTTGTGTTCATTGTCTAGATATTTATGTTGGAAGTCCTTTCTGATTAATTGGAGTCTGATTAAAGATTGAAGAGTAAAAATTAAAGATTAAAGATTTGTGTTTTTAAAAACTAAATATTTTAAAGCAAGATTTTTAAAACCCAACAAACCCAACTTAAGGATGAAAGTCCAAAAAAGCCTTCAGAATATCAAGAATTTTAAAAAATAAACACCTGATAAATATTTTAATCATTAGAGGCAATAAATTGTTGGATCAATACATATATTAGGTTGGTCGAAAAATAATGGTGGTTTTGAGACACAAACTTCAAAGACGTGCAAATCCACAGAAACAAAAGTTTATTAATCAAAGTATGAACCGTTGGCATCAATACATTTTTGCCAACGAGAAACAAGTTGTTTTATTCCATCAGCATAAAAAGCATCGGTTCTCGAAGCGACGAATTCTTGAAAGGCATTTTGAGCATCATTTTGGTTTTTGAAAATTTTTTCACGCAGGAAGTTGTACAAATGCCTGAAAAAGTAGAAGTCCGTTGGCGAGAGGTCTAGTGAATATGGTGGATGAAGCAGGGTTTCATAGTCTAATTCATTAAGCTTTTGAAGAGTCACTTTTGAAATATGAGGTATAGCGTTATCATGAAGAAGGATGGGACTTTTTCGATTGACCAATCCCGGACAAANGGTTTTCAATTTTTTATGCATTTCATCAATTTCCTGACAGTACCTCTCCGCTGTGATTGTTTCACCTGAATTCAAGAAACTATAGTGGATGATTCCAGCATCACACCACCAAACTGTCACCATAACCTTACGTGGTGTTAGTTTCGGTACTTCATCTTTGTCCAACCACTGTGCAGATCGACGTCGGTTATCATACAGGATCCATTTCTTATCACAGGTAACAATACGATCAAGAAATGGATCGTTTTTATTGCGAAAATGATTGGCAGAACAAATTTCATAGCGTCGGTTCTTTTGATTTTCACTAAAATCATGTGGAACCCATTTATCAAGTTTCTTGATTTTTCCAAGTTGTTTTAAATGATTCAGGACTGTTGAATGACTAATGCCAAACCCATCTGCAAGTTCTGTGATTGTTGTACGGGGATCTGTTTTTACCATTGTCCTCAAATTGTCGTTGTTCACATCAACTGGACGACCACGACCTTCTTCATCTTCAAGGTTTTCATCTCCGTCAGAAAATTTTCGGAACCATCGTTGCACTGTGCGCTCAGAACCTGTTCCCTTGCCAAACGCTTTATTGATATTGCGAGCCGTTTCTGCTGCTTTACGACTCAGTTTAAATTCGTACAAGAAAATTGCTCGAATTTTAATTTTTTCCATTATTAATTTAGCACCGTAAATATTCTAAAAAATATCAGCAATATGTTAATAATGGCTATAGGAATATGCAACTAGACATAAGATTTCAAATAATATCTAACACTAATGCATTTAAACTTATATACATATCAAAGTAGATAAACAAAGTATAAATCTCAAAAACCGCCATTATTTTTCGACCATCCTAATATATATATATATATATATTAGAAACCAATTATAATTAGAAATTTTTAATTATTTTGGTTTTACTTAATCAAATCTTATATCCATTGAAAAATATATGGAAGAAATAATCAAAATGTATTATTGAAAGATTTCGATTTAAGGATCGTTTCAAGAATAAATGGTCAGAAGAAATTTTAAATAGGTTAACCATTTCCAATTTCGTACCATGTATGTTATTAAGTTTTAAATCATCAAAAAATTTTTAAAATAGAACAGATTTAATGGAAATAAATTTTAAGTATATTAGGTGATTGATAGTAAACTTTTATTAGAATTTTTATTGAAAATATTTCAGAAGTGGATTGATCCCCCTATCTCCCGCTTTTTCAATTTTTTTCACATTGCAGTCATATAACAGGAATAATTTTTCGTTCACAAACAATATTTTCAGAATGACTCATCATATATTAAAAAGCACCCTAGATTTATAAGAATTTTTGTTAATCAGCTGCTCTGACTAAACTTTACTGTGATTTATATTTACATTAATAATAATGGGGTTCCTCCGTTAATAATAATGTTTAATAATAGAAATTTACAACATAAATTAAAACGAAACTAATTTTACCACGTTTTTATTAGCTTGCTTTCTTGTCTGTTTGTCTGTCTGGAACAAATCTTGCGATTGATTTTTCGACCACTTTCAGTCATCCAATTCAGCTGAATTTTTTTATACAGGCTTGCTTCCGATGACAATACAATTTGATAAAAAAAATTTTGAAAAAAAATATTTTTTTCTATTTTTTTTGCAAAAAACCATTTACGATTATCTACAAATTTATACACTGTATTAAATAGCAATCTGTTGGATATTAAATATTTTAATTATTTGAAATATTTAATATTTACTTTTTTGATAAATATTTTGTTTAAATATTATCAATTAAACATTGTTTTGAAAATAAACTTTTCGCGTGTTA
>MQRK01187414.1:2371-12968 GCA_001938485.1 Girardia tigrina | reverse complement strand
TTATTAATATACAATCATTTCTTTATTGATTATAAAATCATTTCAAAAATTTACCTTACAGCGTTAGTGAGGCAGTGAGGCAGGCAGTGAGTGACTTGGGCTTTTATAAGATAAAAATTGTTTGTGCTTGTTGGGTTCATTTTTTTAAATCAAAATAATTAGTTAATCAATTTCTGATTTTCATCTGTTTAGCTTTTGTGATAATATTTATGAACCAATAGTATTAAGTTTAATTAGTTTTTGAATAATTAGATAGTCTTATCCTTAAACATTAAAGATTATTATAAAAATATTGTCATTTTTATAATATATATAACAAAATACATCAATAATTTTTAAACAGTTTCATTTTTCATGAACAATACCGGGATTACCGGTATTACAAAGTTTGACAAGAAACCGGTATTCTGCATTCTTTAGTAAATATATATCATAGTCAATAAACCAACAACAGTTAACTGAAAGATACAAAGAAGTCAAGTAGATCACTAATGAATAGGAGCGAGAGTAGGGAATAGTCATTACTACTAAGTAATATTACTCAGAGTCAAAATATTTTCCTGTTCTCTCAATTTATGATTGTCTGACTTCTTAATATTTTCACTCAAAATGAAAAAGAATGGAAATGATTTAGATTGTCTATTTTATACTAATGGCAGAAGACAGCCGCGAACTTATTAAAGTTCAATGATATCCATAATCAACAAACCACATGAGCACATCCAATAAACCATTAACCACACAACGTCCATATAAAACTTTGACACAAATTATATGAATTTTCGAAATCGAATAAAACATAGTTATACATTCATGACGCCTTAAATCAATTCTACCATAAAACTATTTTTCATATGTAACTGTTAAATCCATGAGTATCGTTCTGCCCCTGGTCAAGATCTGCAAGTTTTGTTCATCATATTCCACTCATTGTTCTTTATGATTGTCATTAAGGATCTGAGAAACTCTTTCGCATGGTTTGAGAATTTCCTTTAAAAATCCTCTGATAATGTGCCGTATCATTTTATGGGATAAGTTAAATATTTCTGAGATTTGTCGAACAATTAACCCATAATTTTTTAGAAACAATTTTTCTATATTAGAAGTTTTTATCTCTCTCATTTCATTAGGTTTTCTGATACAATCTTGTAAGCGATTTATATTTGTTTGCACTCTTCCGCAAAACATTTGATAATTCCTTCCAAAAGGAATCTCTGTTGAAAAGTAAGTCATGGTGGTAATGACTTATCTCATTGTCCGGTAAGGTAAAAGAATAAAAAAATAATTATATAAAGTCTTCAAAATAAATGCTTAAACAAATTTAACAATAACAAACTAAAAGTTCTGAGGAATTCAATAGATTTGCATCCGTGTATTCTAATCCATGATAAGACCATGCAAAAAAGTTTTCAGAAAATCAGAAATTTTAAACTTAAAATTAAGTCGTTCTTTGTATATTTGTTATGTACAGATAAAGGATGACGACCCATAGAAGGGATAATTGAATGAGTAGATGGTGTCATAGATTGGACAACAAATAAAAGAACTAACTATAATAAAATGACAACTTCTGTTAAGGGTAGTAATTGAATCAATCGGCTCACTTATAATAAAATATATAACATATAAACTTTATTACTGAGTTTATTATGAAAACTATTTTAACGAGACAACAGAAAGAGAAAACGAAATAACGTCTGATTTGATCCCAGAAGAGGAAAAATAAGCTAAACAGAGAACAGTTTGAACTAAACCAAATTGCTAATCACTTCTTTTCAGGACGTGTGATGTCACTAAAGACCCTTAAGGCTGGTGTGGTCCTTTACCGATTTTGTTAAAAATTAAAACTTTCTTTGTTGAATTGAACATATGGAAATCGTTTCTTTGATTAATATCTTTTCTTCCGATATTGAGTGAATCGTCTCAAGGAAGAAACAATAGCTGTTCGCAGTAACGATTTTGAGAGATGATCGAATATGAATTATGAGGGTTTATAAACATTTCTTGATAGACCAACGAAAATCATATCAGACCGGAGGCTTCATTAACGTTTTTTATTAATTTTATAATTTTAATTTTTAAATATAATTAAAGATCTCTAAGCGATCAATGATTAATTATTTCTTTAATTTATGTAATAAGTTTTAATATATAATTTATTTATATGTATTATGTTCCTATGTTTTATTGCATCAATCACCATTCTAAAAGTGACTACTGAAAGTATGGTCTTCCAGTTTAAGGATTGAATAAGGACATGAATACATACGAATATAAATATAGCTGTACAAATATAAATATGATAGAGACTAGAGATGGGTGATCGTCACCCGAACCCGAACCAAACCTGGTTTCGGGTAGCAGTTTAGAAAATCGGGATGAGTTCCGGTTGACAAATATCCGATTTATCACAAAGTTTTAAAAGCAACATTTTCCTGTTTATTTAAAAAATGTAAGTATTAAACACCAAGCCTAATTAATGCATGATTTGATTTACAATTAATGCAATAATTGTCAGGAATATTAAATTATCAACCTCTTGAGGACTTATTATGATTTTAAATGTTCTGGATGTACCATATAGTAATCGAGACGCATATGATAACAAACTTGTATTTTTGTTGAAATTGAGTCCTAGATGCTTGCAGAATGGAACTGCTTGAGTATTTGTGATTACTCAGAGTCAGGAAAATACTTAATTCCAAGAACATGTAATATTCATTCATAATTGTTATCATAGCTCCAATCAAAAATTCATGGTGCAGCTGCAACGACTAGGGATACCAGGTTCGAACCCATGGTGTGAGAATATAGGAATTTTATTTTATGTTTTAATTATACCCATTTGTAGAGAAAAGCTTCCCGCTCATTATTTGAAATATTAAACCCAACGTCAAAAAAATATTATCTTTAACGCTTGAAGGTTTTTGAAATGTCATCCGGTCATGAGGAAAAGACTGATATGAAATGCTTTTGTGAGGTCTTTTATGGACTTCCCATCATTTGCAGAAGACTGATAATTTGTTTTCCAATAAAGATTAATTTAAATTAGGATTGATTCCGGGTTGTTATATATAATTCAGTTGGATCGGGTCGGGCCGGTTTTGGGTTTGACTCATGAAAATATTTGTCGGGTTGAGAGATTTTTAAGGATTAATGCCCATCTCTAACAGAGACAAGTCAAACGATTGTCTCGATATTAATTTTTGATCTAAAAATAATATTACAAAATATACACATTTATTTATCCATATAAACAATTTGTATTAATGTTCATAGAATTTATATTTATAACTTTAATAGAAAATGACATAATTTTCATCGACCCTAAGATGAGATCCTTATCTTAATAAGATTTTCTAAAAATGATTCATGAAAAAGAATTTTTTAATTTCTTTCTCGAAGTAATTATTTCATGAAAATTAAAAACAACATCTAAGTAAACCATGAATTACAAATATATTAATAAATAATTTTTTTTCACTTTTTTGAATTAATCAATATCTTTCTCAAAAGTCTTTTGGCCAATTTTCTCTGGTTGTCCAAGAAGATGCCCGGAGAAAATTACAAATTGTTTTACAATCTTTGCTATAATTGCATTATTATCAGATTGGCAGAAAAATTTTGCAAAAGCAGCTTTAAAAGTACATTCGCTGAAAGTTTAGTGATGAAGATATTTTTAATATATAAATATAATTTACTCGAAAAATACATTTATTTAACTGTTGTATTCATAATTATTCAAAGAATGATATGAAATTATTATATGATTGTTAGGAAAATTTTCAACTTAAAATGTAGAATATTGTTGGGGTTTCAAAATATAAATTTAAATGTTTAATCAAAAAGTTTTGTAAAAAAAATAATTAAAAAGTGAACGCCATTTTTCACAATTTATTTTCGTAATTAATTTCGGCGGATTACCCAGTGCCATCTTCAGACTAAATTAACACTGGCTTTTTGCAGCTTATATATGAAAAATAATTCTCTGTTAAAAATTCAATAATTTTCGATTTACATTATTTTAATAAAATTTGTATAATATTTGTAAATATTTTTAGATTTGTTTTAGCAAACTAATTTTCAAGGTTAGAAAAATCTAGTATATAAACAATTAGTATTTCAGTATTATTCACACAAAATTTCGGACAAAAATTATACTTGCGGACCCTACTAAAGTTTTTAAATTTCATCATGTTTTACGGTAATCTTTTTCATTTAATTTTTGTTAACCAATCTAGTATCCAGTAAAGGAGAAAGGTTAAAGTTTAAATTTCAGGTATTGCTCGTTCTTAAATTGATATTGGTTTGTGTTGATTGAGTATACTTCAAACTTTTGATTTAGCGATAAAGTTTCGATTTCAGTTTTGTGCTCAAGTTTTCATTTACAAATAAAGTTTATTAAAAAGATTTGTGTTCATTCTTCATATATTATTGTTGGAAGAAACCTTTTGGTCGATTTGGAGTCAGATTAGTAATTTAATATAATCAAAGATATGTTGGGTTTTATTATTAAAAATTATCTTTAATTTCAATTATTCACTTTTTAAAATACAAATCTTTAATCTTTATCTTTAATCGTAAATCTCTATTCTTTATTCTTTGATCAATAAAATTTTATCAATAATTCTCAATCAATAATCTTAAATCTTTTGATCTGACTCCAATTATTCAGAAAGGTCTTCCAACATAAATATATGAATAATGAACACAAATTCTTTTATCAAACTTTATTTCAAATATTCAAGAATATCAACAAGTCACAAATATTAATAATAATTCAATTTTGGATGACAGAATACAAACACAATCAATATTTCGTGCGAGTTAATAGATTACAGTAAAAACTGCGAATCTCCAAAGTCGAACGATGATTTAACTAAAACACAAAGATTTTATATTAAACCCTCTTCTCCCATACGGGGTACTTATGGTTTATTATTTTAAAAAGAATAAAGTAAAAATAAAATAAAATAAGTTTTTACGTTACTTTTTGAAACGACTTCTTCTTGGTTAATTTCTTGCAAATATTTTTGGGCAAACTAAAACTAGATTTGATGTTGTTTATATAGTAATTTTCCTCAGCCTTGAAAATTGATGAGATAAAACAAAGAGTAAAATATTTATAATTTTTGATGAAGTAAAACAAACATTTATAATTTTAATTCCAAGTTTGTTAGACTAAATATTATTTTATTTGAAATTAATAATTTTACTAAAAGAATTATTTAAAAATTTTCCTTTATAAAATTTTATCAAAAGTGTTCACATGTATTTTTTCGGAACCCTAACAGATAGAAACGAGTTTTAATTGTAATACCCAACAATATGTATTTTTATTACAATTTTCGGTTTCCAAATTCATTGTACAAAAATCTAATTCTAGTTGCAAACAAAATATTTACATAAAAATTTTAGCCTATTTATTCTTCAATAATTTTATTTAATGAAAAAGGACGACCCTAAAAATACGCAAATTAAAATTTAAGTTAACCAAAATTTTACTACAAAAGTAAGCCCCAAGGCTCATTCAGTTAAAATAAATTTTATATCTTAAAGGAATATTTAAATTTATGAATGATTGTACTAAATTTGCAGTTGTGATTCTTCTACTCTGTGGGAAAATTTGTGTTTTATTGTATTAAAGATATTTGAATAAGATGTATTATTAAAAGTTAAAGAAGTAATTTATAACCTCTAAAAATTTAAATTATTATGAAATAATTATTAATGCTAAAATTTTCAATATAAGTAATATTTAAAAAAAACTGATCTCACATATTGGACCAATATATAACCTATATAACCTAACCCTAACCAATATTATTGGTATAGTTTAAAACATTGTAATAAAATAAATTATAGAAAATTAAAGTTATATATATATATATATATATATATATATATATATGAAAATATAATTTGATTAAAGCTTTTTTTACATAATTATTGGACATGCTTCGATGTTTATATACATCATCATCAGCAATTTTAATAAAATTTTAATACAATTTTAATAGATACATTAACTTTAAAAGGTATATTACGAATTAAATATCATTATTTATTAAAGTACTGTTGGGAAAAATATTTTAATTAAAAATTTTAAGTATTGAAATAACCTTACTTTGCCCATTCTGAATGTTAATTGATGAGTTGTAGTGTATTATTAGTAGAGATTCACAAAACTGCCGTTCGTAATGTGAATCAAATCCCTTTTAAAATGATGAATGGTACATTCAGGAAGACGGTGTCGCAATGGGTTCCCCATTAGCAACAACTTTGGCATCAATCTTTATGAAGTCGCTTGAGGATAAAATGAATACATACCATGGTGAAAAATCTGTGTTGTTAAAGAGATATGTAGATGATGTCTTTTTGGTTTTCAGAAATCAATCCCTCATTGAACTATTCCTAACATTCATGAATGTTCTTCATCCTAATATTAAATTTACCACAGAATTGGAAGTAGATAATAAACTTCCCTTTCTGAACAGTCTTGCCACTAGGATGAATGTAGGCTATAAAACTAAATTATTCAGAAAGGCAACAGATACAGGTCTTTACACAACACCACAGAGTTTTTGTGAGGAAAAATATAGAGAGCGTATGATAAAAGGGCTTGTTCACAGAGTTTGGTATATGTCGTCCAGTTTTGAAATTGCAAATCAGGGTTTAAATCTTCTTAGAAGGCGCTTGAGGGACAATATGTATACAAACAAGCAAAAAGAACACAACATTAGGATAACATTAAACAAATTATGTACAGATGTACAAGTTAAGAAACAATTAAAAGAACAAAATACTGAAGAATACAAAAAAAATCATTAAAATACCATATTTTGAAGGATTATAGGGCTTTTAAGACAAGTATTTGTAGAACAATAAGTAGTGCTAATATAGTCTCTGTCACATCCAAAGTTCAAAGTTTCTTCTCAAACAAATCGAAAACAGTTTGTGGTTTGCAAGCTAATCTGGTATATAAATTTAATTGTCACAGGTGTCAAAACTCGTATATCGGAGAGGGAATACAATGTCGCTCGCCTCCCCGTGATGTATCCTTGGAACTAGAAAGAGGGTCTCCTCCCTTTCTAGAAATAGAAGTGGAGCTCCTCTTGATCTAGGCTAAATGAGTGGACGGATCAACGGGGCTAGCAACCCTATCCTTCGCTAAGACATAGCTTTTGAAACTCAAACAAGGGGTCTGGAAGGACCCGAAGTCGTTAAGCTCCCGAGAGGGGGATCCCTCGTTAAGGATTCCACTTGCAGTGGACTGAGGGTCGGAACTTGGAATGTTCGAGGCTTAACCGATGAAAAGATACTAAACATCGTCAGTATCTTCGAAAAATTGAAAATTGATATGTGTATACTCCCAGAGACGCACTGGATCGGAACCGACATTGCCTCTTTCGTGGATTGGAGGATCCATTATAGTGGCAGTACGAATAGCATAAGGGAAAAAGGCGTAGCCATGATGGTAAAATCTGGGGATTCATTGAACATCGAATTCGAAGCGATCAGTGAGAGAGTGTTCCTCTGTCATATACCCCAAAGGTCGATCACAGTGGTGGGGAATACGTTCCGACTGATAGCGGACACTCAAGTGAGGAAAAGGAAGAGCTCTTCGCTTTACTGCAAGAACATGTCGAAAGGGCGACGACTGAGGCTGAAAAGAGGAAACACGAACTGATAGTTGGAGGCGACTTCAACTGTCGACTTAATCGGACGGAGGAAAACGGAAAGACTGTCGGGTGTTACACTAGTTCAACAGTAACATCAGAAAACGGAGATTTTTTAATAGATCTTGCTGACTCGTGCAACTTACGAGTAGAGAACACCTTCTACAAACATAAGTTGGCGCAGAGAAATAGCTGGACACACCCGGCAACAAGAAAAAGACTACTACTGGACTTATTCCTGTCACAAAAGAGCAGATGCAACAGGATAAGCAATGTCAAAAGCTACCCGAATTTTGACTGCGGCTCTGACTACGACTTAGTCATGTTAACGATATGGATCACCAACAACAATAAGGTTCTCAAGTAGGCGAATGATAGAAGAAAGAAAAGAAAAAGAAGAATTGACAGAGTTGTAGGTTAATAATTTTCACATGTACCTTGAAATTTTCTTAAATGTTGTGTCCCATGCTTTAAAAAAGCCTGCTAGAAATAACTGAACACAATTATATATAATACTCTAATCGAAAAGACTCAATTAATTAGATAAAACAAAATCGAAAAATCACAGTTTTTGTCTAACTTTATGTAATATACTAAAGAAAGTTGCATAGAAATTAAAAATTAATTTTCGGTATTTCAAATTAATACTATTTGTTATTTTATACAATTTATAATATCTAAATTCAATAAATAAAATTAAAGATAATTAATAATTAGTATAAAAACATTTTAGTTTCAATATTGTAATTGTCAGTAGTAATATAAAATTACACAATCAAGTTGTTTCCGAAAATTATATTTGATAATTAAAACAAAAATACATAAAAACACGAGAATTAATAATGAAATAATTGGAACCATTTTTAATTAATTTTAAATAAATTAATATAGATTTGACTAATAATAAATTTATTAATAATATTTTTCTTTCTCACAATGATGAATAAAAAAAACGATTTTCTCAATAAAAGAAATGGAAGACTAAAATTATTTTTAAAATTATTTAAATTAGATCAAAATTTACTAAAATTCTGAAGATTAAAAAAGAAAATCTTTTTTAATTATCTATTTTAATGAATGATCAACATTATCCACATTGTCAATATTGGTACTGGTCTGGTTCTTTTTCTAATAAAAATCTACGTATTTTCATTAAATAATTAAAAAATTAAAGAGGATAACGATTTTTAATTAATTTGCAAAAATATTAAAAATAAAATTTAAATTTATCTGTTTATAATGTATGGAAATTCTGTTTACTAAACATCCAGTAATTGATTCTCTCTAAATGATAAAGGAAGTGGAAATGTAGCTTTGGATTAAGAACTCTGTCTAATTGAAATACTTTAACCAATGATGTTGAATAAGTAAAAATATTTATTTATATTTTTAAAATTCTGTAACCAGAAGAATGAGACCAGAAAAGAGACAGAACTTTAAATTACTTTTGTACAATAATAATAATGAAATATTAATGTATGAAGGGGATGTATACAACACCAAAACGCAAATATTACTCACACTTTTCATATAAATGTAGATATTGTTCCGATTTATTTCATCAATGATCTTTATTATCTAGTCTCTTTTCTTGCTCTCATTTTTCCATCTAGCGAAAAATATTATTTTTTTTATAAATAAATAATAATTTTCTTCTTTTAACTTTAAATTGTTAAAAAAAAATTAGAGAAACTACGTTAAAATTTTAACAATTTCCTTTTTGATTAAATACATTACTGCTAAACCTATTGATATATTTATAAGTATTATGACATTATAAAAAGAAATGAAATCATTTGTGACTTTAAATAATATTATGATCGAGAAATATAACATACTGGCCATAATATTACGGTTTTATGGAAAAAGTATTTGTTAATTGTCGAAAATCGACATTTATTTTCTTTCCTGGTTTTATTCACAAATCCGAAATTAAAAAGAGTTCTCATTAATAAAATTAATAATCCATAGTTTACAAACTTCAATTTTTGTGCTTCCTTTACAACTTTATTTGGAATATTTAAACGACACATTTATTATAAAATTTACATTTAATAAAAATACAATTAATATAGACATTGAGAGAGTCATAAACACATTCGAACATCCAACCAAAGTTACACGAATTAAAGGAATAACAATCATAATTTTAAAATTCCCCTTACAGTATTGTTTTGGCGAAAGACAGGTAAAGACTTGCATTTGATGTTATAATTTTTGTACAAAAGTGGGTATGCAACAATAAACAACAATTCAATTATTGTTATATACCAAACTACTGCTCTAAGAAATTTATATATTTCGAAAAATAACGATAAACTGCATCCATTTGTTTACTAATCACAGTAGATAAGACTTTCATTTCACGTGTTTTTATGCGTCTGAATACGTGTTATCTTAAATTTGTAGATTTCTTTATTTCAAAACTGTGGCATTAATTATGTAAGCATTTTCCGACATTGAAATTAAATAAATTAAGAATTGAGAACAAATTAGCAACAATATTTATTAATTACAAACTGCGCCAAACTATACTATTTAAACAACTGTATTTCCAGGAGTTTTCAATGTAACAGTATTTGAATCCAATTATTAATAAATATATTTAAATATAGTATAAATTAGTAAGGAAATTAAGTTATAATTAATTTTCCTTACAAACTGTTTAAATGTTTTTTCTGATTAAGTAGTTTTTAGTATTAAAAATCATGTAATCTTTTTTTGCGTTTTTTATAGAACAAAATTAAAAACGAATAAATTAAAGAACAATCAAACCCGTAAAGACCAATCAACCCGTTCAACAGAAAATGTTAAAGTAAAAAAAAGAAAGACAGGTTAATAGAAAATAAATTTTTATACAACAAAATCTGACTTCTATAAAATAATGGTATATTAAGTCCTGAAAATATAACATTTAA
>MQRK01187390.1:32579-43964 GCA_001938485.1 Girardia tigrina | reverse complement strand
GTATATCTTATCGATTCCTTATTCAGAGGGTTTTAAACATTTAAAATCATCAATTTTGAAAAGTTTGATCCTAAATACCATGAATCTAAAAATTATTTCCCAATCATATAAAATTCGTGTTATGTTCAGTAATAAATCTCCCACTCCTCTCGGTTTGTGCTCCGATCTTGTTTATAAATATACAAGATGTATATATAATAATGGGTGTAACACCACATACATTGGAGAGACATCTCGTCATCTCTGTAAACGGATCAAAGAGCATAGTTTGTTGGATAATGGGAGCAATATTGCCGAACATAATTTAAAATGTAAAAAGAAAATCGGAGAAAATGATTTTAAAATTCTGTGTAATCGATTTAAAAATTACTGGGAGAGAGTAACGTGTGAGGCCTTATTAATAAGATCCATGGATCCAAAAATTAATATCCAAGCTTCACACTCAACTTCTCTGTTAAACATTTTCAAATAGAGCCTTTATTACACGATTGATCGAATAATCACCTTTCTCATATATAAGCTGCAAAAAGCCAGTGTTAATTTAGTCTGAAGATGGCGGGTAATCCGCCGAAATTAATTACGAAAATAAATTGTGAAAAATGGCGTTCACTTTTTAATAATGAATATAAATTGCCATTATTTTTTACAATTTAAATACATAAAATAATTTACAGTATTCAAATTTTTATTATTATTACTATATATTAATGATAAAAGTTTTAATTTTTATTTTTTTTACGAAAACTGTTTAGAATAAAGTATTTGTCAAATCTTTAATTTGCAGAATTTCAAACTGACTTTAAAATTTAAAATTATTTGTTTTTTTTAATTTACATCTCTGGAAATAAAGTTCATTATTTCATTTTTTAGAATAATTTTTAAAATTAGTACAAACATAATTATCCTTGTCTTTATATATTTCTTTTAAATCAATTATTTAAAAATCCATTATTTCCAAATTAAATTCATTTCAAGTTTTTACTCTACAATTAAAATTTGATTATTTCCGAAAATAACTTTTTAAAATTAATTAAGATATATTTTTCAAATATAATTGCTCAGAAAACATTTGATTTTAAATATTTTCTTATTTTAGAAATTCTTTATAAAAATTAATTGTTTCAAAAATTTTAAGAGTTAGCCTGTCCTTCACAATCCGCTTATTGCTATTTTCATTATTTATTCGGCTCGAGTGATAGTCTTTTATTTTATTTTACATCGTTAAAAATAATTCAGATCAATAGCGAAATAAAAGAAAACCATGTCTTTCAAAAGGAAAATTCTAATTCCCAAAACTTTTAGCAAAAAAATAAATTGTTAAAAAACTTGTACACTAAATCGTTAATTAAAATTCGAACAAATATTCCGTAAAAATTCTTACAATATCAAAAATTTGTTTAAGTAATTGATTCGACAAATTTAGTTTCAGCAAAATATTCAAAAAATTTTGTATTAGCGAAAATCAGAAATTTTAACAATATTTTATGCAGTGTTTTGAAAAGTGATTTAAAATTCACTTTATTTTTCTCATTTCACTGATTGGTTAACCAATGAGAGCGTGCTAAATTATTTTAAAATTCTAAAGTCTGAACTAGCTCGATCATCTAACAATCGCACTTGAAAATAACAGTCAATCTAAACAAATCCAAACAAGACCAGATAAAGAATTCTTCGTCTAGATTGAACTATAGTTATCATAAATTCTAGTTATAAATATTTTTTATTTAATGATAATTATTTTTTTTAATGTTTATTTATTTTAAACATATTATTTTAGAAATTACTTATCTTGTAAATGTAATATCATTAATTTTATATACAAAAATTTGAAATGTCTTCAAAGACAAGCATAAAGAAACAAATAATATGTAATTTTTGTTATTGTAATAAATTTTTCTGTTGCATTTGCATTAATACTTTTTTGAGTTATTTTTTATAAATTAAATTAATTTGTAAGTAATTAAAAGTATATTTATTTTATTTTTGTAACAATAAAAAGTTTAAATATTTGGTTTATTTATGGTACGAAAATTTGTCATTTTAAACACCAGAACAATGAAGCGGTCATTTTTTGAAATCAAAACAATATTTACTGCCCATTTGACATCAATTTCTATTGAGTTGGCATTTTAAAGATCCTATTCCTATTGTTAAAATCAAGTAAAGTTATCAATAAAACAAAGAACGCCATTAAACTAAAATTTTATTGTCGCAATATATTTCGGTGGATTTTCCACCATCTTCAGGCTGAATTAACAACAATTTCACTGTTTTATATACAGTGCGTTCAGAAAGTCACTGTGCACCTTTCATTGTCTGGTTTATTTTTAGATAATCAGCGTTGTAGCAGACTTTTTAAATGCAAATTTCTATGAAATCGAACTATAAAATAGATTCGTGAACAAAAAACATACCTACACACTTTGACCTTGAAACTGAGCGTTTTAAATTTTTTTAAAAAAAATATCATTTTGGTATTCAATCTAATCATTGACGAAAATCAATTTATTGCGAAGTTAATTCCAATTGAAAATGGTTTTGTCAACGGAGGAGAGAATATTTTTGATTGAACATGTCTTTCGTGTGAATGATGAATACACAGAAGCAGTGAAGGAAAAATTTGCCGAAAAGTTTCCCGCAACAGCAATACCTCATCAAAATGCAGTTCGAGCGTTTAGTTTAAAAAAGTAAAAAAATAATTTAATTTTAACTTAAATTATGTTTTTTTTATAAATTAGAATACGATATTCTTATTTCACATATCAGATTAACTTTTCAATAACCAAAATTATAGATTCCTTAAATCAAAAGATGCGGTTCATCAACCCTTAGAAAAAATCTATGAAGATATAATACCCCTATTGAACGGTTCACATACGAATCGGACCCTATTTTGAAGGTTTAAACTTAATAAGACTAAGTGTAATCTTGTTAATGTTAAACTATTGATCATTAAACAGTATCTTTAAACGTATACGTGTAACATTCACTGACAAACTTAATTAATTGAACAGAAAAAGAACAAGAAGAATAAAGATAGGAAAGTTAATTGCAATTAATCAACTGACGAATTATTAAATCATACATGAATTGGTTCAGCGTTGTTTCATCAACAAGTGACACCTGTCAGATCAACGTTTCATCACCTGTCATCTTTTGTCAGGTTTAGAAATAAATTTGTTCAAAAAGAACTGATTTTTATATATTTTTTTCAAGGTTAATTTTAAGAAACAACGATTCAGATGAACACTAAAATTATAAGTCTAAAAACATTGAAACATTATTTAACATTTAAATGATTATCGATTTATATGTGCATATTATTTATTTTTAATGTATTTTATTTACAATTTCCAACAAGTTTTGTTATGGCAGCCAATCTTCATAAATAATATTTAGAATTGATTTTAAGTAAATAATTTATTTGTCGTATTTCATTACTGATTTTTAAAACTAGTCTTAAATCATAGTAAAAGTAGATTTAACTAAAACTTGAAGTTCGAGTTAGCATATTCTCTATCTTCGATACCATTGCCGTCAAATAAAGGTTGAGGAAAGGCTGCTTTAGTTTGAAAATCCAATTTCTGGACATCAGAAGATTGAAAAAGTACTTTTTTTCTGACGAATCAGTTATAAATTAATTTTATTAATAATTCAACGCATAATTCTTGCTGAAAAGGATAACGTTACAACCGAAAATAAACTGTTCCTAGAAGAAAATATTATTTTTAAAAATACTTTAGAGATGTATATCTTATTCCGAATGATGTTGATTATGGTTTTTACCAGATGGAACTTGAATGGGATCGCTAAACTATTCAAATTTTTTCTTTTACGTAAAAAAGTATTATATGAAAATGGAAATTAAATAAATAATTTATTTTGTAGTTTTTTGTATTTTGATGAATTTTGTACGCATTGTTAAAAAAAACAAAAAAAATTAATTTGATGTGTCGTTGTTTAAGTGAATTAATGGTTAAAAGTTGTAAACGTGATTGAAAGAAATCAAATTAATTAAAAAGATAAAGATTTTAAAATTTCTTGTTGTTTTGGTGTTTCAGTGGATTCTTAGTTACGAGTGGCTTCTTTGAATTTTAAATTGAAGATTTTTCACAATTTGGTTTATTCAAAAATCAATCATATTATTTCTGTTAATAATAAAAAGCACTTTGTTGACGGCCACGGTGATCATGAGTGCTTTCTATAGAAGAAGCAGTTCTTTCCGACTGTGATTTATATGACAAAGAGCTGCGTTTCAATAACTGCGCTCTATCTGATGAAGTTGAGTATTTGATTAAGAGAATGTGGTTCGCGATCCCCGAGACGTGTTTTGTGTTCACGGTGTTCGGAGATGACTTAAGCTCGAAATTCGTTTACCACTCTATTGTCTTTTAAATGTTTTAACTGGCTTACTGAGGGTCGAGTCGATTTCATAAAAGGAACTTTATTATCAACAGTGGACTACATGTTCATCATGTATGCGTATCAAGTTACGGTTGAGCGATGACCGTCTTCGCAACGGGACTTCATGTTTGAATACATCAATCTCAATTTTTTGGAAATTCTCTCTCGGTATTTTCTTCATACAATTGACAGTGGTCGCGAAACATCATCTGATCAAAGAGCTTCATTCATGCCACATATTGGTGACCACATATTTAGTGACTTCCTAAAGCTTACATAACACTTAGTCCGTCACTCAATCAAGTACAGAACTATCATATTAAGTTTCTTTCAATATTTCTGGTAAATACTCTTCCTGTCAATCCTCCAAGCCACACAATGAACTCTTTGAATTACTATATCACAGCAATCAAGAAAAAACAATTTAGCAATAGTGACATTGTAAATTAATAAAATAAAAACAAATTGAGTCGATAAAGATAAGTATTTAATTGATTAACAACCAGGAAAGTGAAACATTTGAGTATAAATAGGAATACAAAATTATAAATGAAAACGTTAATGTTGAAATTCCGGAACAGTACACCTTACCAAGAATTTGATGCTTATTGTTCTTATCAGCAACACAAGATTTTACTACACTTCAATATTCTTAAATGTCTATTGTTCTGCTTATCAAATAAAAAAAATAATAAAACAAACAGTTATATTCATTATATCAAATATAATTAGTGAATTTTAACGACTATACTGTAGTGTCAATAGTACCTCCAGATCAGTGGATTAGTTATTCCCCTACCGTTCTTGTTCAAATTTTTTTGAATGAAATATGTGTTTTGTAATTTAAAAATAAATTTGGATCCAATTTAAATATTCAATTAAATAATGAGGGAACAACCTTCTAGTCAAATGTAATATGGTAAAATAATATAAATAATTTTATTTAATAATCAATTTAAAATATATTTTCTATTGTAATTGATATCAACAATTGTGTAAAAAAATAAAACTATTTTTATGACCACTCAACCGTAAAACTAAAATCATTCGAAACAAAATTATCGTAAAAATGAAATGATTGAAATTTATTTTCTCTGCTTTTTTTATTGAAATATTTGATATATTTTTTATTTATTACTTAAATTTTATGCATGATAAAATGAAATAAAATAAAACAAGAATAATAAAAAATTGGAAAAAAATCCAAAAATTAACAAAAAAGTATTTATTTTTGTTTTATTTGAGATTAACATTATAAAATCGTTTTTATATGCATTGCTTATTTATAAATCATAAAATATAATATAATTAATATTTACTATTTTTAGAAAATGCTTTTTTTTATTATTTTTATTAAAAATTTTATCATCTTTTTAAAATGAAATTAATATTTGCAATATTGATTAAACAGAAGAAAATATTAATTTAAATTGTTAAACTTGTTTGTTTTAATTGTCGGAAATATTTTATTGTTTTTTATAGATTTTCAAAACTTAATTAAGTTTCACAAAATTTCTAAAAAAAATAAATACAAAATATTTGCTTTTCGAACATTAGAAAAAAAGAAAAATTAATTGGTTTTATCAATTTCAATTATATTTTTAAAATATAATTTCAATGAAATTTGATTTTCTTTCACTTTGTAGAAGAAAACACTGTTTTAATATATAATGTATTTTTTCAACTAATTAAAGTATCGTTTAATAAATTAATTGGTATATTATTACAGTTTAATTAAAATAATTAATTAAAAATAAATAATTATAATTAAAAATAAAATTGTTTGAGGTTTGAAAAGTGTAGTGGTGAAGTGTACATCACCATAGAGAGTGACTCTCCGGACTCTTTGGTCGACAGTCTTGTCAACGTCATTGACGTAAAGGAGGCTTTATGAATAACATATGTGCATTGTGACTCGATGCATATTTTTTCAATCCTCGGTATGATTTCTTGGAAGAACTCCCCATTGAGATCTACCGTTAAATTGGACGTGCATCATTCCATGGCTTCGACCTGTACATAGAGACAAGAAACACAGAAACGATATTTCAAATTCACACCGTTATTTGATGGCTGAAGAACTGTAATTACAAGGCGGCCATCGCGCTCCATTGACTGTACTATATCATCGGAGTGGTTCAGTGAACAGATCGATGGAATTTGAATATGTTCGTCGTCGAAAACCCGCGACAACGCGGAAGCAAAAATTAATATACGAGAATCAACAATTAAAAAAACGCTAGCAAAATATATTTTCATCAAAACAGAGATACACATTCAAAAATCAGACAATCGCTGTAATTAATCGTTCAGTTCATTTTTTTAGAGTCTTTATCAATTATGTCCGAGTTTATTTAAACAAATTTTCTTATTTTCATTTTTTTATTATTAAATTCAGCATTCACAATAACGATCGAAATTTCACAGTTCGTTTTCAAACGTAATTTTCTTTTAAAATTGAGGGGAAAAATTATTATTTTTTTAATAGAAAATCTGAAATATTTGTCGATAAAATTTTAATTTTGAGATATTTATAATTAATTTCAAATTTTCATTTATCGATTCTTTAAGAAATCACTACATTGTTAATTATTTTTAAATGTTTAACATTCATCATCAGATCAATTGATACAATGCAATTATTTGGAGTTCAACTTATGGCAGTAAACAATATTGATGCGGCCTTGATGAAAATTAACTACACAGATGACGAGCGGACGAAAATAGAATTAGACCGATACAAGAATCACAAATAAAATACACTTGAATTTCTTGTCAAGGAATTTTTGGAATATATTTATGGCGTCGAAGTTCGATTTGGGACATACTTGGAAGGTCCAACATCATCATATAGTGACAAGAGGAGAGCCGATTAGTCAGCATCCCCGCCGGCAACCAATGCATCTAGAAAGTAAGATCGATGAAATGATTTAGAATCTACTGCAGTCAACGATTATACTGCCTTGTAAAAAACCATCGAACTATCCGCTCGTTATTGTGGGGAAGAAAGACGGTACGATACGAATGTGCGTTGGTTATCGCCAATTGAATGCTGTTACAGATAGTGTATCTTTTCCGATGCCGGATACACATCATTTATTAGATTGCTTGGTTGAGGCTCGCTAGTTTTCTTCGATAGATTTTGGTCAAGCGTATTATCAAGTTGAGCTAACTGAGGAATCTAGGTTATGTACAGCATTCAGCACAAACCAGGAGCAATTTTGTTTTAATAGCATGCCTTTTGGGCTATCCACTACACCATCGATTTTTCAGCGGTTGATGCATAATTTATTGGAAGGTATGATTTTCAAGGGCGTTCTCGTGTATTTAGGCGACATATTGGTGTACACAACAAACATTGGAAGAACGCGATTGTATTCTGAGAGAAGTATTTCAACGATTGAGCTTGTGGGGACTGAAAATTAAACTCCAGAAATGTCAGTTTCACCAGAGCGAATTATTATTTCTGGGTCATACTGTTAATCCAGACCGTATCCGAACAAACAATGCAAAAATTAAGGAAATTGAGGAGGTCTTAAAGTCTTTTCTTGGTCTTACAAATTATTATCGTCGATTCATAAAGAATTATGCCAAGATTGCAATTCCACTCAGGATGTGATAAACAACTACAATGGACAAAAGAATGCCGAGAAAGTTTCAGGAAATTAAAACTGGCTCTTTGCAATGCTCCGGTTCTGGGCTATCCCAGATTAGATCGTGTTTTCGTTTTGGAAACCGGTGCTAGTTTTAGTGCAATCGGTGCAGTGTTGAGCAAATAGATGGAGAACGGAGAAGGGACAGTTATAGCTTATGGCTCCAGATATCTAACCGCACACGAGAAGAGCTACTGTGCGGCGAGAAAGCAAAACAGCAATTACTTGTACAATACAGTTAGATATTTTAAAATTGATACGTCATTACTACATCCTTCTAAAATGTTGATAAAGTTGTGGTTGGACGTTAATTTGAAAATACCTAAATCTTACATATGTCCCAGCTTTTTTAAAATATTCACTTAATTGAGTAATTGACAAATTTTGGATTCTTAAGTTAATGATAACCTTATATCTGACGTTACCATCCAAAGGAACTACCCATGTAATAGTGCGTTTTAAAATATATGTTTATTCAATAAAATGAATTATTATCAAGAAATAAATTAACTTTTCTTCACGCTCTTTCAATTCTTAATATTATTAAACAACCAAATTCATTATAATCTTTATCTTGCTGGATTTTGTAAACTAAAATCAATTTTTAATTATGCTGACTTTTATTCTGACAACATGAAATATAATCTGTTTTTATTTAAAAGTTTTTTAAAAAAACGTCCATTTTTTAGCACTTTGGCTAATAAATAGCCATGGAATTTGGTAACCTTGTTTACGAAAAATACAGTAATATAACTATATAATATTGAAATTAATAAGTTTCAAACTTTGAATTAAGAAACACAATTATCTAAAATTAAATAAATAAATAATTGAAAAATAAATTAGGTATTAATAAGATAAGATAGAAACGAATAAATTATTAAATAAATAATTGAAAAACGAAATGGAAAAAAGTCTGAAATTTCACTAGGTAATTAGAAGGAAACAAATTTTAAATTAATAAGTAGTAAACCCAGTAAATGTCCGGAACGAAGGTCTATTAATATATTGACTTAATTGTTTTTTGTGATATATATCTTGAGTGTTATAGGTAACCTAAATACAATTTGTTTTATCTGAATATATAATTTTCGCAAACATTCAATTTTTTATCATTATCATGCACTTACCCGTGGAAGTTTGTAGAGTAATAAAATTTCTTGTTAAAAGAAGTTGTTGTCAAAATAAATTCTTGAGAAGCTGAGGAATGTATACCATGAAAAAATTCCATCCAAAAAAACTATTTAGAACTGCGTGACCTAATTTAAGTATGGTGGATATAGTGTTTTTGATGAGAACAGTACCGAAATGCCTTTGAAAACTCTCGAAAATTGGAGAATATTGTCACATTTGACAGACATATCATAATAAGAATGCTCGACAACAGTCTGAATGTGAGCAAAGGAAGTTTGGATTTATTAATTAAGTCTATGGGTCTGAGAAACCTTTCTTCAGTGTGTGTTTTACTCTTCCTAACAAGTTGAATGTGTGAAAACAGACTATGTTTGAATAAGGCCAATATCATGACATTGGAGCAAGTCGGAAATATTTTTCTGCTAAAATTCGAGGTAGTTCAAAAAACTCTGCCCTCCCTCTATTTACCATTTACTAAACATGAGTCTAAGGAATAGAAATTCCCACTTAGACGAGAACGAAGAAACTATGAGCATCAACTTGATTCCGGAAATCTCTCATTCTATCAGTTTTTTGGATTTTCATGTTGTGATTTTAATTGATTTGCTGTCAAAAATGTGAAAATCAACTCATTTTACTATGTTGAACAAGTCCAGAAAGCCAGGAAGTCCAGACGAAAATTTCGCAAATGCAATCTCTATTTTCTCCAGAATAGTGCCCTAATGCATAAATGCATTACTTCCCAGTATCCGTGATTTTTAATTGTTCCTCCATCTCAAGAAACCCTTATAACGTAGATATTTCATCTCAAAAGCAAAATTAAAAGAAGTGGGTCAAGAATTCTTGAATAATTAACTCACCATTTTCAACGGAAATACTTTCTTGAAGCTAGTAAGACAATTGAAAAAGTTTGTACAGTCTATAAAGAAAAACAATTACCTTTACATACCCACTAATGTTGGTTAAAAATTATTTGTGTCATATTCTTTTTTCTTGATACCTGGTATTTAATATTCATACAAAAGAAAATAAAATAATTCTAAAGAAAAAAATGTATTTTACAGATAAAAAAAGTTAACCTATTTTTTAATCATACTTCATTCATATCTTAAACGAACAATAATTCATTATATAATCTAACTTGACATTCTTTCATATATATATATGTAAAGGTAATTGTTTTTCTTTATAGACTATATATATATTATATATACTTAGGCTGTCCCAAAAGTCCTCAGGTGGCCTTTAAAAACACACTAATATTTTACCAAATTTAACCAAATTTGGACTGAATATTATTCAGACTGTCATAAATACTTTGTGTTAAAATTTCAAAGCATAAAATTAAAAAAAGTAAAATTTTGTTTTATTAAAGTATAGAAATTTTAAAAGTGCAGCGAATTCAAATCAAGCGGTTTTTAATAATGGAACCAAATAAATGTTGCCAACGTTTTTTGTTCTAACTCAAAGTAAAAGAGGATTCTCTACTTCAGAAATTCTTCAGCAACTTCAGCAGGCATGGGAAGACGCAAATCACCCAGCACTGAAAACTATTCAACAATGGTTGACTGATTTTAAAAAAGAAAAGCGGACATCCTTCGACGATTCATCAAGAAGTGACAGGCCGTCATTAAGAGACGATAAAAAGATTAAAGCAGTCAAAGAAGTGATTGATGAAGCTCCAAATGCGTCTTTGCGTTATATTGAAAATGAACTTTCTTTAGGCAAAAATACAGTCCACAAAATTTTGCGTGAAAAACTTCATTACAACAAAGTTTGCTCTGTTTGGGTCCCTCACGAACTTGCTGCTGCTAATAAACAACAACGCATTAACACTGCAAAGCATATACGCCATGTAATTTCACAGATGGGTGATGAAGCATATTCCAATATAGCAATCGAGGATGAGACATGGGTCTTTTTCCAAGGTAGAACTTTGTTCATGACACCGGTGAAAAATGGCGGAAACTTAGATCTAACAGCATCAAGATAAAGGAACTTAAGTGGTGGCATGATAATGCAAGACCTCATTCTAGCAAAGAAACAACTCGTTTTTTTGAAAGAAGAAAAATTTTAAAAAATTATCAATCGCCCTATAGTCCAGATTTTAATCTGTGTGACAGATTCTTGTTTTCAAAAATGTAGAAAAGTTTTAAAAATCATGTTTTCAAATCACATGAAGAAATTGAAGAAG
>MQRK01187390.1:11678-22292 GCA_001938485.1 Girardia tigrina | reverse complement strand
AATGTGAAAGTCAACAGACTTTTGTCCACAGCTGTATATATATATATATATATATATATATATATATATATATCCTGGTAAATAGTCTTATCTCTTTGCTGTGTGATCATCGTGATCTAAGATAACCAATGGAGTCAAAAAAGGGTGCCTCTCATATGGAGTTTGAAATCCATTAGCAGACATTTAAAGTTTTCCGACACTAAAAAAATAAACATAATTTTGAGAGTGCTCTTAAAAGAATATGATCTCTAGCTCATTTGGTACTTGATTGCAACATTCTTACGCGAGACAAACGGTTTCCTTTAAAGGTTTCCATCATGAACTTAAAAGGATTCGATAATCAAGAGATTCTTAGTGTCTGCAGCACACTAAATAATTACATGCAGACGGAAACACTATATAAAAGGAGCAGTAGCAGAGAAGTATGATAAGTGGGTACAATACGATAGTTGTGCACAAATGGAGCAAATCAAAGAGAGGGTAGTCGTTCTTCGGACAAAACTGCCTCAAAAAGGTATCGAATTTGTGATATTCCCGTATTTAATTTTTAAAACTACATTACAATCATATTAAATGATTATGGTAAGTGTTTATTCAACTACAGACTGTGCTTATAGTTATGAATCTAGAGCAGTATTGTATGATTCTCTTCACACCATGAAGAAAAGCAGATGATGAAGAAGAAGCTGATTAATTATTATATATGTTGAAAATAAAATGAAACTTTAACTGTCGCATGCATTCTAAAAGAGAAAATGCAGTATATTATAGCAGTCAAAAGTGACTTTGTACCAGATTGTGAAGCAGTTTCTTTGCAGATGAGAGAAAACAATGAGCTCAACAACATCCAGTAAAGTGACACACGGAAAAAACAGAGTGTCGGAAATGCAATGCAATCTTCTGGAGCAGTACATCAGATGATCGACGATGATACTTTGTATGGATGCAGGATCTTGTAACTCAACATTAGGTTGGTATCCACACCATCCACAATGCCATTCATGACGATCTACGATTTATATGTTTTGAAGATTAAGCAGCTACTAACAGATGTCACCGAAGAGTGGCAACCCACAAAGTGCATCCTGCTACTCTGGTTCTTAAAGTATGAGTCTAAACGACAGGATAATCGACATTTGACAAAGGATTCAGAAGACTGTCTATGGTCAGCACGATCAAGCATCTGCGACAGTTTATTTTCTCATCGTCATTTTAATCAAATGTTTCTTTTTCAAAGAGAAGACTTTTAATTCAGGAATTTAATTTTATGTTTTGCAAAACATTGTGAAATAGTGGATGTCCACGACTGCCATTGGCCGTCATTACTTCTTCCATCAGACAGTTCACCAGCACACATTAGTCAAATTGTGAAGATCTAGTGCAAAGAAGAAATATAAAAGTTCTGATCCAAGAATTGTGGAAGCTAAATAGCCTTTTTTTGAATCATTTGGACTAGTACTATTGTTAAGTCATCGAGTGAAAATCCAATAAACGTGCACACAACACTGTCAATTTACTTCGAGTTGCCATCATCGTCATCTACTCAAATATATATTGAGATCGACTGGTTCAAGCTTGCAATTATTTCCGTAGACAAGTTGAGACTTTAATTTTGCTGAGTGACCTTGTAATGGGTTTAAAATATGTATTAACCATTCATGAAATATGAAAAATAATAGTTAAGATTTAGGCGAAGTATGAAAAGGAACATAAGTTTTAAGTTTATGGTACATTTACGTATAAAATAAACGGAACACCCTGTATAATTTTCAGATTTTATAGAAAAGAGTTCATTAGCACTTCAAAACTGAGTGAAGACTTCGCATAACGAAATACTTTTTCATATTAACTGTTCATACATGGCTCTAAGAAAAACTAAAATTAATAAATTAGCCAACATGAAGGTTACAATTGGTTTAACTGCAGCAAAATAGATTCTTAGTAGAAAACATATTATATCCTCATAATATTACAAGAAAAGGTTTTTATTAAGGCAAACAAGTTATAAATTCTGAAATATTTCTATAAATCACAAAATCATTGGCAATAAAAGGTAACTGAAGATGGAACACTTAAATTGAAACATTTAGGTTTTTTGAGATGAAAAAGATCTAACAGAATAAAATGCATGCTTAGTATCTAGAGATAAACTCGATAACGATGAAAGTTCTTTAACTGAAAGAGTAAAAGTTAATTTTGAGAAGGAACTAAAAATCCGAAAATTCTACTAACAAGCATCATGAGAGTACCTTATACGTTTCAAAATTACCACAAAAATTTTTAAAGCCAAAGGAACTAACCAATTTAGAGTAAAAATACATATTTAAACGTATTACAAGACTAAATATCTCAATATTAAATATTCTCAATATTCTTAACTCATACAGCATAATATGTGGGTTGATAAGAGAATTAAAATAGAAAACATCCTAATAAAAACAAAAGGAGATACATTTTTAACGGCCAATATACGATCTCTACACTGTCGAAAATAAGACTGATTAAGTGATACCTAGACCATTATTAGTATTCCAACTGGAAAGCTAGATAAATATATTGTGCTCCAATTACACTAAAATTGTTTCAACCGCCATTTTCACGAAACTAATGTTCATGTTTTGTTGTTTTTATGGAGTAAGTCGAAGAGTGCATGCACCACATGATCCCCAGGTTACCTTGAAAATTGGACGGAGGTCTGCAGTAGGAACTTAGGTTTAATGTCTTGGGCCAATTTTGTGATGAGTTCGTTCAGATAGACCATATTTAATTAAATTAACTTATAGTATTCGAGGAAAATTTATTTCAAATAAGTTTTTAATTGAATCAACTCACCATTAATCTTTTGAGAAATCAGAAATAATAAAGAATTTCAATGTCAGATAAATCAAATCGTTTTAAATCGGAATCGATAAAAATTAGAAAAAATTTTCCTTCAACCACTCACTCTGATTGGTTAACCAATCAGTAGTTACTTGGTACAAACACTGACCGTCAACTGTTCTCTCTCTTACTTCGGACAACGGCTTATTAAAATTGTACACGTGATACGATAAGTCATCATTGTACAAAAAATAAAATAAACATCAAAAGTTATAATAACCGGAACAAAAACATCTTCGAGTTAGAATTATTGTTGCAGTTTTATTTTGATTTTTTTTGTGAATTTTGAATCTTATAAACGTCGCAAAACAGCCTCCTTCTAAACGTCCAACCTAGGAATCGCTGCATTGAACATTAGAGTTAAACACACAGTTCTAAATTTCCTATTGACAATCTTTTGAGTTTTCTCACATTCTGTTCCTCTACATTTTTTCTTATAACAATTTTTGTTTCGCTGTACTTTTTACGCAATTCTGAATTAATCAAAAAATGAATTGTCTTATAGAAAGACCTTTTTTACTTAATGCAACATAAATGTCATCAGTTCTTCCTATTTTAAAAACAACTAAATTTATGAGTTCATGCTTAAAATTATTTTCATTACTTACAACAAATATTTATACCACGTGTTTCTATTATACCTGATTCAATCAGAAAAAAGTTTAATGTTTTAGCGTTTGTTAGAATCTTAGCAAACGATAAAATTTTCAAATTTAATATTTAATTAATTATATATGATAAATTAAAATCCGTTGACCAAAATCAAATTAAAATAGAAATTATTAAATATGAATTTTAAAAATTTAATAACAAAATTAATTTTCCAAAATAATAAAGATGTTTCAAATTGAACCAGGAATTTAAATACCGAGAATATTTTAATGTTTTAAAAAGTAATGTTTAAAAAAATTTAATTTGAAATAATGAAGAACACTTTTTTTATGACAAAGGAACAATAGAGACCAAAAAATATTTTCTATTTTATTACTTCAACATAATAGAAGTAAATAAAATCAAAATATAATAATAATTACGTTAAATTTAAGGCAAGCTTTCAAATATTTTAATAAAAAGTAATATTTTGCAATAACGTTGTAAATAGTATTTGTCTCTTAATTTTATTTTTTAAAATAAATTAATAACCGAAAATTAAAGGTAAAATCAAAACTAATTCATAGCTTAGTTTAAGAAATTTTAAAATAATGTATCATAAAGTTTTGCTCAGCTTAAATAATCTTAAAATACTTTTTGTGAATTTAAAATAACAAATTAATGTTTAAAAACCTTTTAGTATAAATTGATTTTACAAAAATAGGAAATTAATAAAATAACAATATGTATTATATTATATAGTTTCAAATGAAAATAAAAATATATATCTATTTATATGTGGAATTGTAAAAACTGGTTCTTGCAAATAATGAAAATGAAGTTCCTCGATAATTTGTTTAAATAATATTAAAGTGTTCAGTTTTAATAAATTTTTAAATGTAGAATATCGACTTTCACGATTCTCATTGTGTTAATATTTTTTGATGTAAACTGTTATATAAAAGGTTAAGTATGTCGCATTTTGTATCACAAACAATCAACAATTTTGCTTTCCAAACTGACGGAGAAAATCTAAGATCTTTAAACAAATATCGATTTTATTATTATTAAAATCTTTTATAAATAAATAAAAGTAAAACCTTTTGCCATATGTTTTATTGAAATGAATAAAAAACACAAAAATATTTTTATCTATGAAGAACACTTTTTTATGACAAAGGAACAAAAGAGACCAAAAATATTTTCTATTTTATTACTTCAACATAATAGAAGTAAATTAAATCAAAATATAATAATAATTACGCTAAATTTAAGGCAAGCTTTCATTATCATGATTTTTTTTATTAATTTTTTTGCAAGGAAGTAATATGTTAAAGATTATTTCAAAATACAATGTCGTTCCTCATTCCTAGACGAGCAGAAAACTTTCAAGTTTAGTGAGAAGAACATGGCTTAATATGAACATAATGTACTTTATTTAAAGGTAATTTATTCAAGTCAAACGTTTATTTTATTCCAATGAAACAATTCCTTAATAATACTTGATGTGATTAAAGTTGTCCCGATAACCCTGATCTAATTTTTGCTGAATCCATTTCACTAACTTCGTACAATTCTCTAGTGTGCTAAACCTTATCCAAGTGTTTGGTGCAAATCAGTTGTTTTGAGTGTTGATAACTTACTTTTCACAATTTTCAAATAATATTTATTTGGGTTGAAGTCTGTAATTAAACTTTATTTTAACTCCTTAACGCGTAGACCCGAGTAGGACTCGGGTATGGATTACTGGCAAATTTGTGCAAACCCGAGTGCAGTTCCGGTGTCTAATATGTTTTTGCTATTCTTCTATATATGTATTGTAGGCAATATAGGGTGAGGTGATGTGAACTAGAGATCCGAGATGTTCCTAAATCACGTATATTGTAGTTCTAAAAAAATGCGCGTTAAGGGGTTAATATTACCTACCTGAACAACTATGCCATCATTCCTGTAAAATGTGAGGCATGGTAATTTACAATAAAAGGTTTTTTTCACTAGAATAATTTGAAGGTTAGGTTGTGTTTTTACAATTTCACCAACTTTAATTATGGTTCTGATGACTCGCCCCTAATGTTTGATTGTTTATCCTAGCATTAAAGACCACTAATGTTAAAATGTTTGAATTAATGGTTAAGGAGTTAAGTAGATTGTCCATAGAATTATTGAATTTTTCGCACCAACTGACGAATTAACATTACTTAGCCACATTGAGCTGCAGACCAATGGTGTTTACCTATGGACAAAAATTTATTTGGTCTTTCCTGTAGTAAGAATTTTGGCGAAATCGATTTACTTTTTGAGTTTAAGAATCAATGCTTCAAAATATTTAAAATTAAATATTGAAAATTGTAGGACTTTAAATTAAGCAAAAGATACACCATTTAAAAATTTATTTTTTTTGTGGTAATATATTTTGACGGTTTTACTGTGTAAATTAGTGTATGTTTCTTATTAAATTAATTTTATTGAAAAATACTTCCAGTCTCGGAATTATATGCAACACTTTCTATTTCTATATTTTATTAACGTAATATTCACACTTTATTATTATTATTTATAATTATTTTATAATTATTATTTATATTATTTATTTATTTATATTCAATTATTTTTAGGAGGCCCACTAATTATAATATTTTTATTAGTTAGCTTTTCTTAACATTCTCCTTCAATAATGATGTTTTAATATTTTTTTGTTTTATCTCTTTTTTTTAGTTGACTAAAATTAAATTGAATGTTTTCGCTGAATTTTTTGAACAGTCCTTTATTATTTTGCACTATTATATTTCTTGTAAAAAATTTTATTTTTAATTTTGTTTAGTCTTCTTATTTTTACGTTTTCACTTTTGAATTGGATTTCCCGACAATCGTATATTCGACGAGGAAAAATATTGATACTGAAATATTTAAACTTCTAATTTTTAGTTTTTATATTATTGTAAAAATAATTTGTATAATCCCTCGTTTCTTCTGTTAATTAGTTTTATTTTCCCTTTGATACATCTATCCGAGAAGTTAATTTCCTTTCATAGGTTGTAATTTTCGTAGCGACACAGGTATAAATAATAATCAATTTTTATTTAAATATTTTTAAAATGCTATTTACACTTTAGTCAATGGCCGCAGTTGGGTACGTCGGATCTCGTCCGATCTCCAAAGTCAAGCAACCAACGGCCGCGTTAGTACTTATTTGGATAACCGATAGGGAAATCGCGGGGCCATTTACTACAGCTCAGGTCAGGCAATCTGTCTGCTACAGGTACCATGTAAATCTGTAATACCTGTCCCATGGTCGAATAGTTCAAAATCGATTAGAATGGCAAGCAAGCAACTGGACATGAGCAAATCATCGGTACAAAGAATTATCAAGAAAGAATTATCGTTATTTCCATATAAGATTCAAACCAATCAACCCATAAATCAACTTTCTGGTGAAAGACATTAGGAATTTGCAAATCAAATGTAGACAATGGCAAAAAATAACGATATTGATTTCAGAAAGATTTTGTTTTCAGATGAAGCGCACTTTCAAATAGATGGATACGTTAATAAGCAAAATTGTAGAATTTTGGGATCAGAAAATCCACTTTATTCAATTATTAAACCCTTCAATCCGAACAGATTAACCATCTGGTGTGGTAATTCTTCAAAAATGAATATTGGACCGGCTATATTTTCTGAAAATATTAAATCAACGGTTTATTTAAACATTCTTCAAGAACAAGTGGTACCTTATTGGTATGATTTGGGAAAAATAAGCGATTTTTATTTCATACAAGATGATGCTAGACCACATGGAACCTGCAAAGTATTCGATTATCTTTCAGAACATTTCGACGGTCGAATAATTGGATTGGATTCAGAGAAATTTACTAGTAAAGGAATATTTTGGCCTCCTTATTCATCAGATTTTATTTGGGGATTCATTAAGAGTGGTATTTATAGAACTCCAGTGGATAATTTGGAAGATTTAAAAAATTGAATTGAAGCAAGGATTCGAGAGATCACTACTGAAATGTTAAAAAAGAGTTGTAAACAACTTTGAGCAAAGATTTAGAAATGTAATTGTTTCAGAAGGATCTCACTTTGAAAATCTTTTATATGAATAAATATTGTTTCTTATTGAATAACTTTATTATTGTTCATAGTAGGGCATATGTTTACTTCAAAAAAGTTGTTTAAAATTATATAATCTATAAAATGAGTCATTATTTAACTTGTTTTTCCAAATATTTTGAAAAACTTTGTTACGTAATTTGTTGTATGATGCTATTTTATTATTATATTTTATTAGTCAATATACAATATATAGACCCAAAACTTCAATTTAACATCAAAATTAGCGAAGGCATACCCTGTGGGATTCCCTGTATATACATATGTATAAATGGAATATAAGATAAAAAAATTCAATACAAAAAGTAATCCTAGTATTTATTTATATCAAAATTTAAACATCTAAATAACAGATTCCATTTCATGCCAGAATTTGTCTGCAATTCTATCGGCTTAAAGTTGTTATTGTTGTCAAATTACAAACAGAATATATATTCCAAGAACTAAATATAACTCAAAGTAACTTAACATATCTTGTTGTAGTCTCCCTTCATTTACGAATATTTATTTTTTTTAATTTTCTTAAGCGATTTATTATTTTCTTTTTGTTTTTTCATGTTATTTAGTTTTTTTTATATTTTATAATATGTATATCTAAAATAATTATTTATGTTTACTTAGTTTATATAATGTAAATTTGACGTACAGTAGTTAACTTCCAACTTTCTTTATAGATAAAACATTTCTCTTGTTAAAATTTGAATCTAATGTGTGACATTTAAAAGTAAATTATTCTTAAAATTAATAATATTATTATGAACAAATTAACATTTCCATAACAATTATTTACTCTAGTAATTTCCCTTTATAAAATTTCCCTGTTCTGAAAGAAAAACTGTTTTCTAATTTTTAAGAAATCAGAAATCAATATTGAAGAATGTCAAGAAGAATATAATGATTTCTTTATCAACAATTACTTTTCTTGTAAGTTTTAACATGCAAAATTATTTTATAAATTTAATATTTTTGAATTTTCAAGTGAAATGAAATTAATTTTATGAAGAAATAGAAAAGAAATTAACATATCTGCTTCTTTGGCAAAAGAAGATTGTTGAAGAAATATATAATTAATTCATCAACGTTAAATTTTTAATATTGTAATTTGCCAATAAATAAAAAAATATTATATTAAATAAAAAAAATCATTAATTAATTTATATTTTGAACTTTTATCTATGTAAGAATCGATTCTTAATTAATGATTTTTTAATTAATAATTATTAATTTAAATAGTAACCAATATAAAAAATAAATAATAACACAGGGCAACAAAAAAATGTTTCATTTCATTTTTAGTGTTTTTTATACAATTTTGACGTGCTGATTTTAGTGGTAACAATTTTTTATGTAAAATACAGTGCCAGACCATGCGGGAAATCCTGCATTGCGGGAATTTTTATAAAACAGCGAGAAATGCGGGAAAACCGAATTGTAACGGGATTTTTTCCATCTTGTAAATGATAAGTGGTTGGTCATATTTTTTTCTTAATGAAATGGAAAAAGTAAAGACTTTCATACTTTTAATGCTAACTTATACTATTTATAACCACGCATTGTTTTTCTTCTTTAGAAATTAGTACAGAAATTTATCATTTAACAATCTTTTTACTAGTGACTTTGATTTGTAATATACGCTTTTCTTCTTCATAAAAAAATAATTTCTGATATACTGACTGTGTATTGTACCTTCTGTTAATTTATGTTATACATTGACTTTTAGAGTAAACGAATCTCAGTATTGCGAAACATGTTTTTGCGTTTTATTTTTATTTTATTCATTTTTTGTGATAACCTATTTTATTATTCTCTACACTCACTTTATAATCTAATAGATAATTGAGTCCATTCATCTTTTTGACACCTAGTAAACCTTTTACAGTATTTGAAAATTCTTTATACGAATAATTTAAAAGAAACATTTTGGACTACACTAGTATGCAGATATCTCATATCTTTATTTCAATTTTATTGCAATGCAATTGATGTTTTACGTTTTTCACAATACTTCTATGTTTGGTTCATCTCTCATTTATAAACTTGAAATCCTCCTAATAATATCACTGGGAACTAATAAAGTTGACATTGATGTTTTTTATGAGAGCTACACAAAACATCAGATCTACTGGTTTACATTGCCCTACGTATCTCTCTGTTTCTGGAATCTTTTTAGCACTGATTATCCTAATACAATGGAATGCACAGCGTCTTCAAGCCAAATGCAATTTCTCTGCATTGTAACACTGCTTTATGTAGCGTATTAATAGGATAATCTCAGAATAAATTAAAAAAGATAAATTGATTGATTTAAACCTAAGTCAAATACAGTATGGAATGATACTATGATTGGAAGGTTTTTACAGTGTATTTCATATTAATCGGAACACCGTGATTTTTGAAAATGCTATTTCTCATTTTTAGGCTATTGTAAATGAGCAAACCAAGAAGGACCCCTTTCAGCAAGACTGGTTAAATAAAATTAGTACTGATGGATTACCATTTAAAACGTGGTTTATTCCAGTACGAGATGATCAATACAGTGCACACTGTACAAAATTCAGTAAAAAGTTTTGGCTGGAAATAAGTGGAAGATATGCCGTTTCTTCACAAGCGGAAGGGAAGATCCACGGAAAAAATTGCTCGGATAAGGCAAGATGTGCCTCTGCTGAAATTTATTAAAAGTAGCACCCCTGACTTCTCTAAACCTAAGCATGTTGAAGGAATTACAACAATGAAGGTACAATTGAGGTGCTGCATCCACTTCGTGGATCATGACTTCCAATTCCAGGCTGCTGATCTCTCAGAGGTCTATCAACAATTGTTGATTTCTCGAATATGTTAATTATATAAAATTTAGTTCATTTTTTGAACCATTGAAAAGATTACAATGTATTATTATAAATATGTATATATTTGTCTTGATCTGTGACTGACTGATTCTGTCAAGAACGCTCATATTATTTACTTACAATTGTAAGTAGATAATTAAATTAATAATTCATATGGAAAAAAATGAATTTTAAGAAATTT
>MQRK01187374.1:15576-34104 GCA_001938485.1 Girardia tigrina | reverse complement strand
TATTCTTCGCATACATCCAAAATACCAATTTTCCATCTGGGTGGGAGAAACATTTCCAAATACTAAACTCAACATACCAAATTTAAAATATTCCTCACATCCCCTTCGATTTAAATGGCTTTAGCCATTCCACATTCCTGATCGAAATTCTACCATCATCTAATTGTATATCGTAACTTCTTTCCTGTCGTCGGTCCTTTATTGTTGTTGGGCCCATATATCGATCCTCGTCTTTCGTTACGTTCTCTTTCCATATAAGCACTTTATCTCCAATTCGGAATACTCGTTTCGTCAGTGTCGTGTTTTTATTCATTTCCTTCTCCCTCCCAGATGTCTTAGTTTCCTACCATAACTTATTTCTACTGGTGATATCCCTGTTGTTGCTTGAACTGTGCTATTTATCAGAAACTATTTCTGGCAGTATTTCAGTCCAATCTTTGTCGAGCTCGTCTTTCATCCGTATATTCATGACATCTTTAATTGTTCTGAATTGTCTCACCACAATCCCTTTGGTATTATTGTACTAAGGACTAAAATATCAGCTTTAAATCTATTCACTGTTTCTTTAAAAACTGCTGACTCGAATGTTTTTCCTCTATCGACATGTATTTTTTTGGTAGTCCCTATTTCCAAATCCATTTATCTAATAATACCTTTTGTACAGTTTTCTCGTCTTTTTTTGAGGTACTGCGTTCAAACTGATGTATCTACTAAATTGATCGATTATCGCTATTGAAATTATATTGAAATCCATTAATATTACTTTTAAAAGGTCCGCAGAAATCCATATATATATTTTGGAATGCTTCATTAGGAGATTGCTTAATGTGTTTCTCTATTGTTTTTGTTGTTAGGGTCTTTCTTTTCTGACAATTTATACAACTTTGCACGATTTTCTTTGCCGTTTTTCTCACATCTTCCATATCTAAATCATCTTTCAAATAATTATAAACTTTCTTGCTATATGTGTAACACAGCATCTTGTGTATGTCTTCACGAATTAAGTCCTTTTAATTTCCGGAATCCAGTGTTTGTTATCCATTGTCATTACGATATCATCTTTCAGTAACCATTTCTATGTTTTACCGATTCTGATATCTGATCTAAACTGTTTTTATCTCTTCATTATCTTTCTGACATTTGAATCCTTTATATTCCTCGTCTAAAGCTAGGATTCTTGTTTTGGCTTTATCTTTCTTAGCTTCTTCGTGCATCGTCTGACATTGCACACATTTCACAGGAATTTCTCGACATTGTATCAGCGTTAGTGTTTTTCACCTTTCCAATATTCCATTGACATATCTAACCAACAATAACAAAAACTTTTACTCAATGAATTTTGATTGTCAATATTTTAAAAATAATTTGTAATTATTTTTCGAAAACAATTAAAGAAAAATAAATTAATTTTTGCGAAAATTTTGCTTTTCGAATTTCTTTTACGAATCATTTATGAAATATTGACAAAAATTTTTGAATTAAAATTTTTTCTAGTTGAATCTCAGTACAAAATAGTGTCTAATTGTCCTATTTAAACTTTATTATCCATTATTAAATGTAAAAAGAATGGGATTTTTTTTGTTTATTTTAATTTGTCTGTATTTTTATGGTTTTTATATATGTATTTGCGGTTATGCAATTTTTTACGCTTTCTTTTATTTATATATTAATGCTGTCCTTCCAAAATGTAAATGCCCTATTATAATATAAAATCAGACAATTTGGATTGGTAATTTTTTCATGTCTGTTTGTATTTATCACATAATAATGTAGATGCTCTATTTAAATATAAACAGGTGTAAGATTGTAATGTTTTATTACATTATAATTATATTTATACTAAAATTTCCATGTTATAAATTCATATATTGAGTTTTGTGAACGCTAATTTGATATTGTTAAAAATAATGTTATGAAAGCTTTTTTTAAGAAATTGATAATTGAATATGTTTCAGAATTTTGTATTCCATCATCAGCTATTATAGTGTAATATTTGTTAGTTTTATTGGAAAGTTTTTTATTTATTATTGATAATTCAAGATAGGGTACGCTACTTTTTGGCGCCGCCGTTTTGGTGCTGAATTTTATATTTAATTTTTTTATTTAAATTTTTTTTATGTAATAAAATTGGGAACCGGTCTTTTTGGCGCAGATTTTTTTTGAATTTTTTTGAAAAAATTTATAGAAGATATATATAGAGAATTTTTTAATTAAATATGAAATCTTTTAAAAATAAAGAAAATTCATGTTTGAAATAATTTAATTATTTCTTATAAAGATTATAATGTGAGTATAATTTTTGTGATTATTGTGAGATATATTTAACAAAATTTATGGAAATTAATAATTATCTTTATAACTAACTGTTTAAATAATAAATAAGTGTTTATAACTAAAAACTCTATTAATTTCTGAAGAATTATTGTGTTGTTTAAAGATATTTATAGCTGATTGTTTTTCTCACGTAACTTAGGATGTTGAATTTTTTTTATATTTTATTACAATATTTTTTAAATAATTTTAATTTTTTTAAATTTTGTTTTATATTTTAATTAATTTTAAATATATTTTTGTTTATGGTAACCAAATTTAAAATGGTTTTAAGAATTATTTATTTTAAAAAATTCAGCTGCAAAAATTTCAGAGTTAAAATATATTCTTTATATATATCTTATTTAAAATCTTTCAAAAAAATTCTGCGCCAAAAATATATTCTTTAAATTCTTTCAAAAAACATTTAAAAAAATTCTACGCCAAAAAATATATTTTTTAAATTTTTTCAAAAAAAATTCAAAAAAATGGATCTCTAAAAAACGGTGCTAAAAAGACCGGTTCCTAATTTTATTAAATAAAAAATTCGGTGCCAAAAAGTCTGGCGCTAAAACGGCGGCTCCAAAAAGTCCTGATTCCTTCAAGATATTATTGAATAATAATCACTAAATATTTCTAAAATTTAAGAAAAGATATTAAGTTTTGAAATTTCTTTACTTTGTTCATTTAGATTGTTTACTATTTGGTTTGTAGTATCTTATCAAAAATACTTCTCAGAACTGCCGCTCGTAATGTGAATCTAATTTGAAACAGAAGATATTCTGTTTTGTTAATATAACTAATGATCAATCTACTCAATCGACTTTATTGTGAATGCTCACTTTTTCTTTAATATTGAAGGACAAAATCTAAGTATAACCCAATAAAATTATCTTTAATTTGAGTAATAAGCCCGTGTTATTTACATTTGATAACAAGTTATAAAAATAGGCTTTGATCAAGGAATTTTTAAGTGGAAAATAATGAGTAATCATTTAAAATATGTTAGTGAAAGTAAATTTCAAAATAGCATTTTCTCTCGGTGAAGTCATTATGAAATTAGTTAGCAAATCAATTTAAAGCATTAATATTAAGATAAAATTGGTCGATTGTCTCAAACACCTCATCATTAATCGATTAATAATCGCGGAAAAACTAACGTGTTTGGAGGAGCCAGCGTCGTATTTTCTCGTCGAAATTATTTTTCATATTCGTAATCTCGATGGAGCATCTCAAAGCTGTACGGATTCACCGATTAATGAGGCAGAATTAGGCGAACAGTTCCAGCTCGCTACTTGCTCTGTTGACTGCATACTTAATGGTATTTTCTTAGTATTTAATCAGTAAATAATTTACTTATGTCGACTAAACATTCTTGTCTATTTTAATTGTATATATTTTTTGATGAAATATTACTACAATTTGAATTTGTAAATTTTCAATGTTCCATTTTCTATTATTATTCAACGAATGAGGTATATTTCCAATTTAAATGATTTATCCTGAATCATGAGCTTTTTTAAATTAGAAAAGTTTATCTTATTAGAGTATTTTAGTTTATTTTAATTATATATAAATAATTTTGTATTTTATAATTTGATAAAAATCAATAAAATAAACTGTGTAATTCGAAATATAATTCAAAAGCCAATTGAAATTGTTTAAGAATTATTGGGAGAGAGTGACATGTGAAAAAATTCTGCACCAAAAAATATATATAAGATCTTTGTATCCTCAAATTAACGTTGAAAATGCACTCTCGACAACTTTATTGAGGGTTTTTAAATGTCCAGAAACTCTAAATCTGAGGAAAAATATATCAAAAGCTCCGGAATCAAATATCAAAAAATGTCGGATACCTTCAAAGACAAATTTAGCAGCACGGACTTCATGAATCAGTATCGATTATACGAACACCCCATGGTACTAATCAACGCCATAAAACCACTCATCATGTCCTCTCCCAGATGAGAAACGACTTAACATCCGCAAATTGTCAATGCCTCTCATAGAACACAGCATACGTAAAAGGCTAGAACTCAAATTCACCTGAGCGAACAAAGAACGACTCAACACCCAAGGTAAGAGTATCACATCCTTCATTGACAATTCCATCTACTCAGAATATAACAGTGAAAAATTCGTTTTGGACACCAACAAACTAAACACACAAAAATCGAAATCCTCACAACCTAATAACTCAATAGAGTCCACCGTAATTTTCTACATAGAAAACACTGATTTCGGCCTTTCAAAAGACCAGGACGGGTGTACCTTTAAATTTCAGAAGAAAAATATTATTGAAATGAATACAGCATCCAAAATCCCAAGAAATTTGAAAATTAAGCATGCCTATCGCCTTGATCTACGAAGTAAACATATCTTAGCTTATGATATCACCCTTTCTTCTGGAAAACCTATTTCCTCTTTCTCATCCCACAATATCACCTCCGTTGTAGATTTCTATAATAGAACAAAAGGATGGGGTAGATCAACCGATTTAGCGGGTAACCGCTACAAGCTGAAAGACCATAATATAACCACATCAGCAAACCACTCAACTCTATCACTATTCAAATGGATGGCCATAACTCATCAAGCAACAAGATCAATAAAAAATGGCTCCCAGAATAACCTCATTGCCACACAAATCAAAAATAAACAGGGGCAACTCATCGAACTTGATGAAACTATCATTAAATACCAAAACCCCGAAAATTTCGAACAACTTAGAATGCAAGAAAGATCCCTTTTTAGAAATTGGCTTTCAAACAAAAGAAACAACGTCATTGAACAGCCCGTACAGACCAACCCAGTGACAGCACAACAAACTATCCCTGCCACGGAGACTCAATTATCAGACTGAGAAATTCCTTCTGAGAAAACAAGCACAAAGCGAGACCTCCCACCCGGCGATACAAACAATGATGTTGAACCTCCTAAGAAGAAACGTAAACACAAAAAGAAACACTCAAAAGATTGTACTGCCTAACATCAAAGCAGTCAAAAAATTCTAACTATGCCTTCCCTTCAATATCACATAGTTCCTCATCATGAGCGGGTGAGGGTAGATTTTAGCTCGGTTTTTAGACATCTTCGGATGTTCTTGTCGTGACTTAATTATACTTAAGTAGTGCGATTATATTAAATTAAATTGATGACGTATTGATTACATAATAATCGCCAGCAATATATAAGTGGCACAACGTTTAAGCGTCGAAAAAATGTTTTAATAAAACAATAAATAAAATGATGTATTATTAAATAATGATTAAATGAATGAATGAATAAAAAATCATGAAATTTCAAAATATACTTAAATTATTATTTTGATCATCGAAAATGAAAATTAACTAACTCGTTATTGGGGTCGAATTCAGAATTCCCCATATTCATGACACAAAATTTCATCTTTTATTAAATTTCCATTTTATTTTACATTTTCATTTTAACACAACCCATTTTAAAATTTCTTGTGTGAAGGAATGGTGAAGCCATTAAGAGAAAAAAGAAATATGGTTTTTAACGAAAAATTAGTAGCTTTGTTAATAGACCGAGCCAATAGAAATCCAGAAACATATTTTAGATTTGGCTGGTTTTATTTATTATTAAATCTTTTTAGATGTTTTTTTCTGTTTTTTTTCGATGTTTTAAAATGCCACGATATAAGTACATTTCTTTTTTAAAAAATCAATTGTTCTAAAGATGACGGTTAATCCGTCAAAATTAATAAACAATTTCAATTGACCTTTGAATGAATAATTTCAATGATTTGCCATTTTTTAAAAAAATATTTATAATTTGAAATATGATTTCTAATTTTTAATCTATGAAGTGATTTTAATTCTGTGTTATTTTATCTTTGGAAATATTCAGATAAAATTAAAGATTATTTTTGTGTATATTCATTTAATTTTTCTAATTGATTAAGATTGTGGATTCGATTTATCTGAAATTGATGAAACCGTTACAAAAAAAATTGATGGTATTTTTGTTTATTGTTATTAATATATTTATTCTACTTTTAATTATCATTTCAAAATTATGCATAAAACACACATGAATTACTCTGCAAAAGTTTGGACTTACTTGGAAAAATCTTCTTTTTTGTATTTGTCACTTTTATAATCGTTCTCAAACAGTCTTATGCAACATAGTTTTATAGAACGACATTTTATTAAGGATTTGATCCTTGTCTTTTATCTCATTTATTTTATCAAACTTTTAAACTATTGAAAAATTGATAATATTAAATTTTATGACTAATTTACATCAAGTATTTTTTGAACTTGAATAAGTTTTCATTCTATGAATCTATACTTTGCAATATGAACCAATGACTTTGATTGTATTTAGCCGTCGATTGTCTCTCAAGTAATTATAAATATTAAAACTTATACTTTTAATACAATTGCATATTGCAGAAGATTTTAATCAACATTACTGTTTCAAAATCGTATCCAAAGTCTTGAAAATGACAAGAGCAAAGTGCATATCGAACGAAAAAGTGCTCAGATAGTAATTTTGTATAACATCGGTCGTTCACACTTAAACATTTCACAAATACTGGTAATTTCACATAAAAGAAGTCTGTAACACATTGAAAAGATTCGCCGAAACCAAATCGTTTTCCGACAGGAAACGCTCAGGTTAACCCAGAAAGACAACAACAAGTGATGGTAGACTTATGTAAGTGTTAAGTAAGCGATCCAGGTTCAGTATAGTATCATATGTTACAACCGAAATCAATCAAACGCTACCGAAGCCGATCTCTTATACTACGGTTATATGTCGGTTTGTATCGTCAAAGTTCACTAATTATTATTAAACGATTGTAGCGCGATTCTGAGATGAAGGCTCAAATATCTCATTCTGATTGTAGATTTCAACCCAACAAAGGTCTGTGATAAATTGATCCCGAAAGCACAAACAAAGAGCAAAAATGGATGGGAAGCAAAAAAAACCTGCAATTAGCAACCCACCTCACAGAAAATAATTGTAACTGTGACGAAAAACGGTGTTCTCAGTAATCAGAAAACAAAACATCAAAGTGCCGAATGTAAGTTGAAATGATCACCTTAAGACGAGAAAAACACGAAAAGTGGCATCAGAAATAAATATAATATTCATCGATTTCTTTGATGGCTAAGATATCATCCACTAAAGCAAGTGCTTCCCAAAATGCTTCCCTAACCCTTGCATAATAATTATTCTTTCTGCGGACCCCATATCTACGCTTTTATTAAAATTGTTCGTCTTTGTTAACATTTTACTGAAAATTAACAACTCTATTAGAATTACTCACCAATTTCTAGAAAAAAATATATTTGTATAAATTTAAATATTTATTACAATCTAACTATATTACAATTAGTGATGTACCGGTTTTTTTTGAAATCCGGCCGGTGCCGGAGCAGGAGTCAGAATTTTAGTCAAATCCGGCCGAATTTGAGCCGGTGCGCATTTGCAAAAATTGAAAAAAGTTGAATATTTAAATTGAACGATATTTAAATACAATACGATACATGAAATATAATGATTGTAAGAAACTCATTGCATCTAAAAAAATCACTTGTAGCAGATGGAGCAAGGTAAACATGTCATAGATACCATTACAGGAAGTCTGTATTTTTGTTTGATTGCCACCAGAGAAAAGGATTTTTAAAATCTTCATTTCTCTTTTTCAAATAAATTAGGTAGTACACCTTCTGTGATATATTTTCTCAATAGAATTTGATATCTGGGCACAATTCCACAAAACCAGTATTCTCAACAAGTTGAATGGGCCGCAAATCTATGGCAAGCATTCGACCAATAGACTTGTAGATATTGATAGCTGATGGATAATCAATATGTCAACGCTGTGTATGGGCTAAACACTGTTGCAGAGTTTTTTGAACTGTGGTATGTTTTTTTGCTAACTCAACCCAATGTCTTATGTTACGATGAAAACCAGCACATTCACCAGAAAAATCCTCGGACATGAAAACTTGGTCGATTGCATGTCCGATATTATTCTCGGGCTAAGTTAATCTAAATACCGGGATTTTATCATAGAAAATATTCTTCGTAACATGAGACGGTGGGTTGAGTTAGCACGCCGAAAACAACAATTTATTTTAAAATAAAAAAAACACTATTCTATTTTTTATTTTGTATATGTTTTTTAATATATTTTTTAATAAACGTGTAAAATAACTTTCAGTATTTTTTTTTGTAATATCGATATTAAAATGAATAATTGTCAATATAAAAATGCATAATGTCGATATTAAAATGCATAATGTCGACATAAAGTTAAATAACCCTGTAATTTGATTTTTGGAGAAGTAATATTCAAATGTTTCGTTAAGCATTTCTAAGTGTTCACAAAATATTATAATTATATTATCGGAAATATGGGATAAATATATCACTAAGATATGCTAGTTTCATTAGTCATTTTTTATAAAATACATTAGTGCAGTTTATGGACCCTTGGTATCCGCGGATCACAGATTGGGAAACACTGCACTAAATGCTCATATATTTACTGCTACTTTCTATTTCCAAGTTTTATAACCACTAATAAAAGTAATTTGTCGACTTTAAACAGAATATAGCGATCCTGATGACTGGTATCTGTTACACTGTATTACATCAAGTTACACATCGTTAGTTTTTCGTCAATTTGCGGCCCGATAACCAAACTATATGTATCAACAACGACCTTTGAAACATTAAAATTATTTAATCCCACGTGACATTGAACTGTTCCCAAAAATAAAATTGAAAGGATTCGCTTTTATGATGTTTAGACCAAAAATGAAATTTTCACAACCTTGAAAAACTTCCTGTTACCTTCAATCTTTGTATAATACATATTTATTTGATACAACAGTTGCATAACATTAGTTTATTTAAATTTTATATGGTCACACGATTATTTTTCATTTTTTCTAGCAGATATTAGTCTGATTGATCTGTTTTATGAGAACAGTTTTATTAATTTTTATTATTTTAATAAAAGATTTTCTATTTGAAAATTTAAAAAAACCAAATTTTTAACATGATTTTGTCATGCAAAAGTAATTTCTGTTTGATGATTAAATAATCGATATTCCAGAGCTAGATAAAAAGCTTGAAGGATTGAAAAATCGGTCGGCAAGTAAATTATCAAAGTCTCGAATAGAACGGCATTGTGATAAAGTATGTTTTATAATAAATGAGTGGCACACAATTACTCTCTTTCAACAAAAAAAAGAATCTGTAGTCGATTTATGCATTATTTTTATTGAGATTCTCAAATAATTAATATTTTTTTAGATTTTCATTAAGTATTTCTTCATTCATTTTCTTCTGCCCTTCGTTTAATTAATATTGTTCCAAACATGTGACCAAAATGATTAATCTCATCATATGTTATTTCCATCATGAAACAAAACATAATATGCAATTTAAAATAAATAAAAAACATTTTAACAATAAATTTCATCAACATTTAAAAACTAGTTGGCGATAAAAAAATTAGTTTGAAGTTTTAATGTTTTTCAGCCGATTATATACTATTTTGGCATGCTGGTTTCGAATATGTTATTGGTTTTTCTCCTTTGATCCCCGTTTTCAAACTATTTTTGTTTGAAAGTGAATTTAATTCATTTTGTTTCAAATTAAATAAAAGTATATCAATTTCTCATCAACCAATCCATTCAATTTTCACGTTTATATTAAATTCTAAACGTTCTGAAATCTTATTGACGCAATTAAGCTAAAACGACTGGTCAAATTGTATTTAAGTATTTCCTACCGATTACTTTTACATGAATTAATATATTTGATAAACATTATATGGTCTGACTTCGTCTGGATAATACAGGTCTTGGTCGCCTTAATATGTTAGACAAATCTCCTAAGTAAAGTACATTGTCCTTGGTTGTGTGTCACTCATCTTTTCAGGGGTTAGTGAAATAAACAATTTATCTCTCCAGCTTCTTGAAAACCTCCAAGGAGAAATAACTGGAAACCTGTGTATCATCGGGAAGATATTAGACCGTTTATCCGAAGGCCACTCGAGTTTCCTGTCTGATAAAGTTATGATAGAATCATCTTTTATCAGTAATAACAGTAAAGAGATAAATGAAAGCCAATTATGTGCACTCGTAAATCTGAGGTATCTCCTCATGGAATTAGAGAAAAGGGTGTCGGAAATTGTGCTCGAACTGCTCCAACTAAAACTCACTCTGCAGAATGATGATAATGTATGATTGATTTTCTAAAGTTTTGTATCAGTCTATTGGCTATAGATCACATTGGATAATCGGTTGACATGTCTCGGCACAATTTCTCTGTCTCCAATATCTAACCGCAGCTCCCGTGGTCAGCCACTCGCTGCTCGCATCTACTCATCAACACCCTCCAATACTGTACGCCAACGTTTCATCGGACCTATAACCCGACAGTACTCTATTTTGAGTGAGTCTTCCCAATCGCTAGAACGGAACATCAATGAAGAAAGCTTGTCGTCCTTCGATTCTGGATATCGATTGACACCGGCCAATGAGCCACCTCTGTCTGATAGTGGCGATGACGATTTCGATATTATTCCTTTCTCAGGTGAATTTTATTATTTTAAAAATATTTTACAAATTTATATGATAAATCGGAGTTTAATGGTATTAAAGAAGAATTAATTCAATAGAAAATTATTTGGTGTCTAAATTCCTAAACTTAAAACTTACAAAACTTAAATTTTGAAATGAAAATTAAGTCTATTTTTTGACTGCTAAAAGTTGAGATAGATATGATATTCATCTTATTTCACGAAATTTTCGTAACTAGAGGTTAATCAATAAGAAAACAAAAATATATGACGATTATGAGAAATGTGATTGAAAGAATAAATATGATTCGTTCTGTTAAGCCAAACGTTTGAACAGATCTTCTTACTCTCTTATTTTGATGGGTCGCCGGCCGGTTGGAGGCCACTTTTACCGGTTCCCCATATAATATTCCTAAGAACGACCGATGTATTTGAGATATGATTCTTTACTACACACCCTAGTTTGTGTCTGAGTTGACTTCCTGTAATGTCTTACACGAATGTTGACTTTCAGAAATGATCTGTTGAAAGATGTTCGTTGAATAAAGGGAATGTAATTTTATATTATTTTCAATAGTTACGTATGATTCATTCTGTCGAGCACGAACAGACTTAGATTCGTAACAAGAATATAAAATAATGGTAAGAAAGTACTATTTTTGCAATATAAATATATTATTGTTGGGTATTACAATTAAATCTCGTTTTAAATTTTGTTTATAATAAACTACTGATCTGACTCCAAATCGACCAAAAGATTTCTTCCAACAATAATATATAAAGAATGAACACAATTCCTTTTAATAAACTTTATTTGCAAATGACACTTGATCACAAACTGAAATTGAAACTTTATCGCCAAATCAAATGTTTGAAGCACACTCAATCAACACAAATCAATATCGATTTAGAACGAGTAATATCTGAATTTTTAAAATATCAATCTTTCTCCCTTACAGGATACTCGATTTGTAATTACAATTAAAATAAAAAAGATTACCGCAATTAATTATGATCATAAAACTTTAATGTTGTCAGCAAAAATATATTTTTGTCCGAAGATTTTGTGTGAATAATACTAAAATAATAATTGTTTATATACTAGTTTTTCCTAACCTTAAAAATTAGTTTGCTAAAACAAATGTAAAAATATTTACAAATATTACACAAATTTTATTGAAAATAATGTAAATCGAAAATTATTGATTTTTAACAGAGAATTATTTTTTAATTAATTTAATTTATTTTTTTTACAAAACTTTTTGATTAAAAATTTAAATTCATATTTTAAAACCCCAACATTATGTGTACGACCATCATATGAGTGATCTTTCTCCGTAAGAAATTTTTGAATCCCACAAACAATTTATTCCAATTCAATATGGCATAAATCAAATGGTAAAATGAAATCACTTCAAAATATAAATTTGAATTCTTCATCATTTAACACAGATTATTTTAGATACATTACATTTTATACATTTCATTTTATATAAATTCTGTTTTATCAATGTTAGTAGGTTTTTTCGATTTCATGAACTTTTCGAATTTGAAATCTAATCAATTTAATAATTCAATATTTTACATTTCTATTTATAGATTAGGTTAAAATGAGATTTTTATAAAATAATGTCAAAAAGTAATTTATATAAAATTAATTTTTAATGTGAACATAAAACCAATAAATAGATTTATTAATAAAGTGAATTGTAATTTTATATGAAACATAAAATTTAATTTTTGACAAATAATAAATAAACTAGAAAACTATTTTGTAACTTTTGATATTAATTCATAAATTTTCAATTTTTTAAGAAATAACTTTTATTTTAAAAAATATATTTTTAAATAAATGCGAAGGTAATTTAAAAGTTGTTTAATTAAACTCAAAACGTAATTATTATTAAAATATAATTTTATTTTATCTAAAAAAGGGGTAATTTAAAAGTTATTAAATCAAACGAAATTTCGATTTTAATTTTATTTTAAAAAATGTATTGTAATAATTCTAAAATTAATTGCGATTTTAATCTTATTTTTAAAACGTTAAGTTACCGAATCTAAAAAATAATATTTAAAGGATTATGAAATCAAAATGAAAATTTTGTGTTATGGAATGGGGAAATGTAATTGAGAAACGATGAAATTTATGAAAATTTAATAAAAGATGCAACAAAAAAACTTTGTGACAAATTTTAATAACTTTATAATTTTAACAAAAAAAATCTTTTGATCAAGAACCCAATAATCAATGTTTGGCCGTTTCTCTCAAATGTGGTTAAGTTTGAATTATAACTGATTAAACTTACAAAACTCAAATTAGATGGTTTTCTAATTGATCACGTCTCTTATTTATTTGATTTGTCATTTTTTGGAAAAAAAGTGCAGAGCACACTCTTAAGAAGTGCATTTTTAAGAATTTTCTTGTAATTCATGTGCCACTCATTGCCCTAGCTTTTTTGATTTCCAGATTTCTTGACAGTAAATCTTCTATCATGATTTACATTTCCATCACACTATTTCAAGAAATAACTTTTAACTTTACGTTCCTTGGCCAAATGAATGGCTGACATTACTAGCATTTTCTGTCGAGTTGTATCCAATTTTTAACCCCTACAAATATTACTCAAATCTGTTTTTTTCAATTATTTTTAATGGTCTAAAATATCATTAAATAATATTTTTGAACAAAACTTTTTTTAAATCGTTAGAACGACATTCGTACTTAAAAATGTTACATAGCAAAATAAATGTGATCGAATATTTGGAATTTTTTAAACTACCATTACTTTTTACTCCACCTAATAATAAATTGTCGAATTTTAGAGCTCTATTGTCTCCGCTAGATTTGAAAAATTTTACTGTGCAATATTCTCTGAAATTTATTGACAAAGATAAAAACTGGTTCCATTAGTGATTGAACTTTGGAATTACTGCATTATAAAACCCCATTTTCTTATCTACTATTCTCCACTGGTACAATCGCTGATCTTTCCTTACAAGAAAGAATATTCCCACAGTAAAAAGGGATTGCCTCAACGAAAGCTTTTAAGATAGTATTCAATTATTTAAACTAAAAATTATATTAATTATTTATTTTTAGTTTTATAAATATAATAAATGATCTGTTATAAATAAATTATAATTATTAAAAGCACAATAATATATCAATATTGTATTTGGTCAGACGATGAATACGAAAAGATAAATGATTGCCCCAAATCAGGAAGCGATATTGAAGAAAATGATTCGGATTTGTGTGTTTCATTTCGTACAAATTCAGATCTAGAACTGAATACCGAGTCTCGGTTGTCTCTTGTCGAAGCCAGTCAACCTAATCTTCATGATTATCCACTTGAGCCTGGAGATGTTCTCTCCGTTAATTACAAAGAATTTTGCAATCAGAACAATTTTTGTCTAATCAATCAATCAAATGAATTTCTGTTCTCCATAAAAACTGCCTCAAACATTAATAAACGTGACGTTCCGCAAATATTTTGTGAACATAATCTTTTCCGAAAACAAATCGAATTCAAAAACTCAATAGATTGGGACAGTAACTTTTTCAGTGATTGCAATTTATCACAGCACGACAAAGAAGAAATATCTCGCAAAATTAATAGTCTTACTGCAGAGGACGAGTGTAAAACAAAATTCAATAGTGCTTGGCAGCAGTCTCTTGTGTCGGCACAACATAATCCATCATTGATCCTGGAATGTTTGGAGGATGTAATGCGAAGTCATCAATCAATTATGATAGGAAAATCGATAAATTCAGAGTGTGGTTCTAGAGTAAACATCCAAGACAACAATAGTGCCTACAGTTCATGCAAGTTCCAGGACACCGATCTTTTTGAGTAAGTTCCCTTATCATTTATGAAATTTTTAATAACAGTTCTTTATTAATAAGATAATAAAAATAATTAACTGATTCACTAAAACATGTTGTTAAGCGATGCAAAATTACTACAACATTTATGATTAATAACAGTATTATTTTCTTGATTTTCTAACAGACTTTCATCTTGAAGATTGATAAATTATTGATCATTTAAAACTCGATTATTTTTTATTTTTTTGATTATTAAGTTATTAATAATTACATTTATGAACATTTATTTGAATTGGAATTTCAAAAAATATTTAAAAATTTTTTTTTACTTTTTAAAATTTTTGTGGACACTCAATTTATGTTAAACACCAAAATGACTAAATATACAAATACAAATATACAGAATAAATATACTGTCCGCGAAAGTTTTAAAATACAAGGTGTGCCGAAAGTAGAGGCCAGTGACATACAACCTCAGATCAGATGAGATAACCTACTGAACTTAAGCATATCATTAAGGAAACTAGCATTGTAAGCACTTTAATGAAAGTTCTACCGCATTGTTTCGTGTTTGTCCCCCTACTTGTTACAATAAATGTAACGCTTTCTTAAAGATCAGTTTATCAAAAACCACGAAGAATGGATCACATCAAATACTGGCGAACTGTATCCTCATACTATTGATTTTGTTTGGAATCGAGCGAATATATCCTGGTTTGGTTTTTATACAGTGTTTAAAGAAAAAATATTAACAAAATTTTATTAATTAAGTTTTGACTGATTTTACTTACAAAATTTTGGTTAAAGGGCAAATAAAAACTTTGAGTTTCAAAGATTTTTCAGCTTAGGAGCGTCAATTATCTTTCGAATTTCTTTAGTTTTTTTTGTAAATGTTATCTTTATTATTAAAATTATTTGTGTTTAGAGAATTTATTTAAAGGTCAATAGTAATTTTTCATTAAAAACAGGAAGAAGGAACAAAATACAAATAACAATGCCGATTCCAAAGACGAAGATTCAAATGAACTTAGCGTCACATCTGATTCCTCAAATAATACTCATGAAAATCTTCATTTAGACACAGAATTGAGAAAAGCTTTTAAAAACATATTGTCTAACAAATCTTCAACTGAACATGGCATTGATTCTAGTGACTTGAGCAGTAACCCTCCTTGTAATGACTCAAAGGTGAACCATTACAGAGATGTCACAGTTAATATTAACGATACGACCATATCAGATGATGGATCAAATATTGATCTACAAGATTCAATTTCTATATATTCAGAGTTATTTTCAAAAAATAGTACAAAGCATGAAGAATTGTGTTTTGTTGAAGATCTAGAACTTATGATACAGTTATCTGAGCTTCATTTAAGGTCCGAGTTTCAGTGTGAAAGATATAATAAATCTATGCTGATATGCGGTACAAATTTTTGTTCGTGTGAAATAATACGATAATTTAAATTATAATCATAGATCAACAGAGAATAGTTGAAAATTACAAAAATATGACCACATATTTATTGAATGATAACGACAGTGATTATGACATTGGACCGACTGACAATGTTGACTTGAAGCGCACTTCTAAGCTCAAGCCAAAATGTCATGTTTTCATACAAACGAATACGAGTATCAACAAGGATGGTCAAACCGATGACACTGTAAGATTACTTTATTTACGGTTTTTTTTACATTAACTCGAAGAAAGATTGTTTTTATTGACTTTACCTGATGAAAGTTTCTTCGAATCAATTTCAAATTGATGCTCTAATATTTATTTTACCTTAAAACTGTTCGCTTATTTTAATTAAATTATCTTTTTAAAGTATTTCTTTACATTCATGTTTTTCGTTGTTAAGATTTCTGGCCAATATGAAATTTTTGTATATACCAACATGTAAAATATTTAAACTCCATTATCTAATTAAAATGTAGTGTGCAAAATTTAAATTTAAGTTGAAAGAAAAATAAGTGCTTTTAATTAACATGTAATAAATAATTAATAAGCCTCTCCCGACTGAACGGATAACTGCGTTTTGTAGAGACTACAGTACCAGTATTGGTGTACAGGGTAGTGAGTCATAGACTCTGTATAGGGTAGAAACCAGAAATAGACAATACAGAGTCTACTGACTTTCTCGCACGGCTTCAGACGCAAGAATGTGTGCTTTCAGTGCACGGGCTCGCTTCAGTTTCCCAGTCAGAAAGGACCAGTCATGATCCCTCGTACCGTGTTTGATAAATAATTAAAGTTTTTTTTAACAAAATCAAAAATTAATTATTAAAGCTAAGTTTAAGTTTTAAATTAAGTTTAGAATTAAGTTTTAACGAAAATTTTCAAAAATCAAGAATTATGTTACAAATAAATTAAAATACAAATAATGGAATTGTAAATAATGGAATTTTGTAAGTCCGTTGAAAAAGAATTAATTAAAATACGTAACTTTCCAATTTATATGAAAACTTAAAATTCCGAATAAATAATATTATTCACATATTAAAATCGGTATATGTTTATATTTATATTTAAAATTTTTAATATCTGGTTTATGCAAATTGAAAATATTATTTCTCATAAATTTGTTTAAAAATTCTTATTGTTGTAATAAGAAAAAAAGTTGTATCATGAAGTCCGATTTAAATCTCGAACCCAATATTCGTCATTTTCAACAATTAACTCAACGTGAGAAAGGAATCGAAAATCAGCTTTCTAAATATAGTTGAGTCTAGAAAACATTGCTTTCTTACGGAAAACATTATTTTCATTAAATCTATAAAAATTAAAAATATTTGATCGCCTAAGATTTATACGATTTCTGAAATACCTAAAATTAAGCTCCTGATTCAGCCATTTTTTCATGTTTGATAATGCATAATAATCGGAATGGGAAAAATTTAGAAGAATGGTTTGTGAAATATTAATTCGTAGCGTACTTAGTGTGTCCATTAAATATTCGGAATATAGGTCAATTATATATCAATTTAATTCATTTTACACACTTGATATAAGCTTCACCGGTATGTTTGTCTGGTACAAATCTTCTAATTGATTTTTCAACCACTTCCCAATTGGAGCGGAAATTAGTCGGTTTGACCGAAAATATATTTTGCCAATTTAAAAATAAATATTTAAGTAAAGTAAAATAAATAAATTGAAAATTTTTTTAAATTAAATATTAAATAAGTAAATTAATTAAATTAAATAATTTAAAAACCCTCACTTATGGTTTTGTGATGGTGTATATATGTGTTTGATGTTTTGAATTTGAGCCGCATTTTACAGAATGATGTTTTGATAATTTTGATATTCGATAACAATTTGGTTGTAATTATTCGCTCGAGACTTAATGTTGTTCAATTTTAATTACAAGTTTACCCGTAATCCAACCAATTTTGCTGAATCCAACCTCCTTTGAGATTAATTTTAAAATAGTTTTTCTCAGACTATTAGCTATCAATTTTTATATATTTTCGAATTCTTTTAGCATATTTTAAAAATGCCAATTTCCTTTTATTGATTGAATTAATATTTTATCAGAATCATTTGTGCGACACATTCGATGACATAAATGAAATGAAATCCGAATTCATTAATAATGCTGAACTTTCCATAAATGCATCTCAGGGTCTTAATACATCGGAATCATGTTCAAATTTCTCTAAAGTGAAGGTTTATTATTAACATTATAGAATTTTATATTAGACTGATTGTTTTACAGATACATAATAATCAGAAGTCGTTAACACATTTTGAACGAATCTCGGTTTCGGTCAAGTTGACACAAAAACTTCTCAATATCAG
>MQRK01187374.1:4301-15526 GCA_001938485.1 Girardia tigrina | reverse complement strand
AATGGGAAAAATTTAGAAGAATGGTTTGTGAAATATTAATTCGTAGCGTACTTAGTGTGTCCATTAAATATTCGGAATATAGGTCAATTATATATCAATTTAATTCATTTTACACACTTTATATAAGCTTCACCGGTCTGTTTGTCTGGTACAAATCTTCTAATTGATTTTTCAACCACTTCCCAATTGGAGCGGAAATTAGTCGGTTTGACCGAAAATATATTTTGCCAGTTTAAAAATAAATATTTAAGTAAAGTAAAATAAATAAATTGAAAATTTTTTTAAATTAAATATTAAATAGGTAAATTAATTAAATTAAATAATTTAAAAACCCTCACTTATGGTTTCGTTATGGTGTATATATGTGTTTGATGTTTTGGATTTGAGCAGCATTTAACAGAATGATGTTTTGAAAATTTTGATATTCGATAACAATTTGGTTGTAATTATTCGCTCGAGACTTAATGTTGTTCAATTTTAATTACAAGTTTACCCGTAATTACACATGTTAACTTTTTCCTAGGGCAACACACCATTCTCATAGGGTATTCTATATAAAAATGAATAAAATATAATAAGGAAATGGAAACTAACCAATAAAGACCAATAATTTTTTCGATTACATGAAACACAACCATTTTAATAGGGCATTAATATATAGAAAAAGTAAACATATCTACAAATACAAGCATACACACAGATTATACACACAAAAATAATATAACACACACCACATACAAACACGATTTATTAACAGTTTGAAAGGGCCTTTAACGTTTTAATAGGGCAAATTAAAATAAAAATATACAAAATATTTAAATTAAAATAAAAGTATTGATATTTTTTACTCTGACATTAGCAGTCCCTCTAAGGAATATCAAAATAAAGATGTACCACAAGGAAAAAAATGTTTTTGGTGTCCTTTCTAAGTACTACAAATGACAAGAATTGAATAATTTAATTTGAGAACGGTTAATAAACGGTTTATTTAGAATTTATATTCGATATCACATGTCAAATAAAAAGTGTACCATTAAAAAATTAAGATAGTTTAAAGGATTCATTATTATTAACAGTCCAAAAAAATAAGTGAGGTACGGTTTCCGTTCCACCAATGCTTCATTAAGCTGAAACTTTGCATACTTGCCAATTTCCGATGACAATACATGTATCATTTAACAGATCTATTTAATACACATATAAAAGTGTGTTTTCTAAAAAAACATTTTTTTTATTTATAATTTTTTTGTTACTATTGGGTTGCTGTAACATCTGCATGTGATCTAATTTTTGCGGATATTCAATTTTTCGCCATAAATCATGTATTCTCCCGCGGAAATTCGTAGTACAATGAAATTTCTTGTTTTATAGAAGTTTCTTTGGTTTCATCCGCATAAGAAATATTTAATAACATACGTTGTGATGCAACTAAACGTGTAATATGAGTAATCACTCTAATAATCGAACTATTAAATCAGATGTAAAATGACTTCGCCAGTTTATCAGAGAGTTTAGTGACTTGCAAGTCCAGATCGGGTTATATCATTTAACTCTAGAACATAAAAAGGTTGAGAATCAATGTTGTAAACTATTTAATCGATTTTTGAAGACCAAAAGCTTCAAATTACCTGTAATTATGGCATTCTAAATCAAAATACTTGGCAAAAATTTTGCTGAATCCAACCTCCTTTGAGATTAATTTTAAAATAGTTTTTCTCAGTTTATTAGCTGTCAATTTTTATATATTTTCGAATTCTTTTAGCATATTTTAAAAATGCCAATTTCCTTTTATTGATTGAATTAATATTTTATCAGAATCATTTGTGTGACACATTCGATGACATAAATGAAATGAAATCCGAATTCGTTAATAATGCTGAACTTTCCATAAATGCATCTCAGGGTCTTAATACATCGGAATCATGTTCAAATTTCTCTAAAGTGAAGGTTTATTATTAAAATTATAGAATTTTATATTAGACTGATTGTTTTACAGATACATAATAATCAGAAGTCGTTAACACATTTTGAACGAATCTCGGTTTCGGTCAAGTTGACACAAAAACTTCTCAATATCAGCAGTTATCAGTTGAATTTCATATCTTCAATGTACAATTTAAAGAATCCCAGCATCAGATCTTCTGTTGCTCAAAACAAATCCTTTTCTATATTATTTTTACGTCAAAGATTAAAGATGACAGCCAAAATCATATTCAATCTAAAGTTGACCATCAAAAACACACGTTAGACATGTTTTATTTAATGCATTGTAGTTTTTTATTTCAAGAAATTTATGTTAAATGAAATGACATAATTACCAGAAAAACCGGTATCATATTTCATATTTTTTCAATTATTCCGGAATTAAAGAAATCTATTATCTTATTTTGGCAGTTTTTAAAGCACTAAAGTTTTTATATTTTAATATTTTGTTTTAAAAATTCTTAAAAAACGTGTATCTTGTAAAAGTTCTACCCCTAAAATTACACTTGTAAAACTTCTGCCCCCAACAAAAATAATTTTACAAAATTTAATAATGTAATAAATAATAACAAACCAAATACTATAAACAAATTTTATTGATAGAAATCTTTTATTAATTCTAAAGTTTTTCCAAAACTTTCTCCTCTAAAGTTATCTTTCCACATAAATTCATTCAAATAATCCTGTAAAAATTCCTAAGTCGTTCCAAAAAGTTAACTGAATGATTAACGGTATGGTGTTCATATCCCAAAACTTCAAAATTTTTATAGGCTATTCCATCGCTATGAATAATGGATCCCGAAACAACTACTTCTTTAATAATAGGCTTTAAAGTAACAGCTGCTCTATTTGGGACCACTTTCATGTATCCTTTAGCAGGTACATATGATGTATCCACAATTCCAAACCCCCAAAGTTGGTCATTAGGAACTCTATCTCGATGGTATTTTTGTTTATGGAAAAGCAGACTTTCATCGATTTGATAGACTACATTTTTATCACCCAGTCTAACAGGATTAATATCAAAATATTTGTTGATACATAATCTTAAACATTTAAAAATGTTGGTTAATGTAGGTCTTGAAAACGTCAAAGGTCTTAAAATTAATACTATGCTCTTCATTTGACCATCTGTAGAGAACATCTAACGGGTATAGTAGCGTACGGGCCCCTGCAAAAATAAAAGTATGATAATATATTCAGCATCTTATCAAGTATACTTTTAACTTCATAAACTTTAATTAGAAGCCTTAAATTTTTTATTTTTGTTTTAAACTTTTGTCTTTAATAAACATAAGATTAATATAATAAATCAACTGTTATTCCGTTATTCACAGTAATTAATTGGGAAAATTTAATTTTGGTACAATACCACTTTTATGAAGGAGTCATAATTGTTTATAATGATTTTATATTATATTGTTTTCTTTGCTAAAGTTTATATTTTATTACAAGTTTTTTTGTTATCTTCTTCTGGAGGTGAAAAAGGAAACCTGACTCAGAGCTCTGTGGTATTTATATATAGAATTTTATCAACTTACCTCAACAGATGATTTTTTTTTTAGTTTTACAACCTAAACGAACGAAATCATTTTCATAAATAGAGTTTTATTCGAATTTTTACTCGTTTAACTCGAATTCTTGGTCCAAAATTTTATTTTATCGTACAATTTTTATTTTAGATTATTGTAACTATTATTTAATAAATTCAAACATAATTCAGATAATTCGGATAAATACAGACAAATATTGTCAGAAATAGATAAATTAATTGAACAATCGGAAAATCTTATTAAGTTTTCTGTAGAACTTGAAAATTGGTTAAAGAAAAACGGAAGTGAACTGGAAAAAGTATGACCACATGAATAACGTAAATGCTTTGAAAAGAATATTCCTAGATTGTTTCAAACAATTCCGATCACGAACTACCTGATGATTTGTTGATTAAAATGGATTCAAACGACTTCAATTCAGTTCTTGCTACATCAACCAAGAGATTGCAAATCACTGTTTCGGCACTTTCACAGTATCCGTGCTATAATTATTTCTTAAAGTCATCTTTTCCGAAAGCTGATTCTATAATGAAAAATTCGCTTTCTTTTAATCACAATTTCGGAAATTGTTTGAACAATTCAGATTTACTGCAGAAATTATGTAAACTAAGAAGAGTGACAGCAGTCTGTGCTTTAAATATCGTTGATCTGCACGTGCTTCTGACGAAATTGGAGAATGACGAGAGCTCAGGTTTGTTTAGAAAAACAGAAAGTTCTCTTTTATTAGTGACTTCTTTTGTATAATAATTTACATGTTTACTTATATCTACTGAGTCAGTTCGTTATTTGTGTATTGATTTTTAAATTAAGATTTTTCTAAAAAAAACTAAAAGTTAATCAAGAAAACAAGAGACGCCATTTCAAAATATATTTTTTCGTGATAATATATTTCAACGGTTTTTCCGTCATCACATGTATTAACAACATCACAATTTGAGTGTAAACATTTATTGACAACACAAACAGATTCTACACAACCATTCTCAGTAAACATCTTTCTTTGATTTAGTTTTTGTTTTTGTATTCAAATCTAAAAAACCAATTAATGGGAAAATTTTAATATTAACTTTTAATTTCTCAAATTTTTTTTGGATAAAAATGCATTAAGTAATTTTTTAAATAAACGTTAATTTTTAAAATATATATAATTTAATAAGTTAAAATCGTTACTAAAAATATTATTAAAATTCATAATTATAAAACTTTAATTAACTAGTACTTAAAATTAATAAAACTTAAAATTAATGAAACATTTATAAAGCTAAGTCATAAAATATTTATTTATTTAAGACCTTCTACACTAGAATCACTGACAATTTTGGAAATAAAGTCGTAACAAGCTCAACTTACATAGAGCTTTATCGGAGAGTCTGGATCTTAGTTTTGTCAAAAGCAGTCCACTCGCAGAAAATGCTCTTTCCGCTTCGACATTTGTTGGAGGTACGCTCATATGAGCTTTGTACAAAATTTCCAGAAGCCTCCCTCTTTGATCGACGACGCGGAAAAAATCGAGTTCTCTTCTAATTTGACATTCCATTGATGCTGTCTTTCCTCTTCGTTCCTTTTCATTTTGATCTACTGTTACATTTCTGCAAGGCTTCCTTCAAACGTTCGATAATATCACTTGACTTCTTTTCTTCAGGTAAAAGATCATTTCCATTTTTACAATCATTGATTACATTCAATTTGTTAGTAAGGCTTATGAGTACATACTTCACAGCATTCATTTTGGTAGCTGTATCTACGTGTCCTCCACAGCTAAGATATTTTACTGCTAAAGATATCGATGTTAACCTTTCTACCTTGCGATTCTACAATGTACTAGATAAGTCACCTGAGAACATTGACTTTTGTTGGGTTAATTCATCTAATGCAAATCGAACAGCAGCATTTGCCATTACCAAAGTACATTCTCTCTTTGACAGAGAATCAATTCCACGGGCCTCAAAGCTCGACAAATAATTTCAAGTGTGTTATTTTCTGATTCACTAAAGATGATTTCTGTATTAAAACAGATTTAAGCGTTTTTTACGGAGCTTTTCCCAAGAATGAATTTTTCAAGCATAGCGATCAAGGAATTCCATCTGGTTTTAATATCAAATAAAAGAGATAGCTCCATTTCACGTTCCTCCTTGATAAGTTGTTGAAGCCTCTCATTTTTAACATTACTTCGAAATATTCTCACAACATCGTGAACTTTTTTTTGGCTTTTTGAAAATTGAGAACATGCTTAAATTTTGTCGAGTCTGTTATTATTGATTTTATTTTAATTGACTATGATATCGAATAATTTAAATTTTTGAAAAAAGTTACATAAATTATGAATCCCTGATAGGAAGCCCTACTCATAATATTTACTTTAAATAGTGTCTTTTTTTTAGGTTTCCTGTTAAAATAACATTATGTGATCTGTCGAACCACTTTTATTTTAAAATTAATTGGGCTTTCCAGCTTATTCTTAAGATTTAGATTTCCAAATTAATTCTTTAATGTCATACGCATAAATAGTAATATAAATGAATCTATAATATACACATATATATATATATATATATATATATATATATATATATATATATATATATATAGATTCTATATTAATATGATATTAAGATAGTCTTTCAAATGCCTTTTGAACATAGTGATAACATGAGGGGTTTTCAGTAAAAACTGTATGAGTATTACCACTGTTTATAAGTCAATAAAGGTTGCTTACTCATCAGACCATTGCCGGTGGTGTATTAATTAATATCATAAAACTTGATTCTTTTCATTTACAAAGACCATCGACATTTTATTTAAAACAATGAAATCATTTTCTGAAAATGAATCAGCTTATATTTGAATAAGTGGTACAAAAGAATATTTCTGTTAGCAATGTCAGAAATATTAATAATTAATTTGTGTGTAAGTTAGAGCCTTATAAAACGAAACCTCTCAACTGTATCTTTTGAACATTATTGTGTAGAATTTAATAAACGATATGATACTAAATTCTACAAACAATCGCCGTTCTTATATAAATGATAATTATAAATTCAACACCAAACAGACTTTAATGAAATTATTTTAGAGCATGGTAAAATTCTGATCAGGAATGGGAAATTATACCGTATCTCTAGGATTACGCACAATAAAATAAAAAGAACTGCATTATATTAATAATGTATAGTATTATTATTTTTTAATTATTTCATGTTAATTCTGATAAATTAATATGAAAACCAGGAAGTTAAGACGCATAATCATTACCAGCAATATATAAGAAACTTCCTTTAAAAAAGTAATTGTTCTGAACGTGACGGTTAAACCATCAAATTTAATATACGATATAATCAATTTTAATTGGATTATTAATTTTAATTAATGAAATTACAATATTTTTTGAAGTTTGGATCTAAAAATACACTCGATTTTGAATCTCGTTAAATTTTCTTAATAACATCAAGATTATTATTATTACAAGCTTTATTTGACAATTTCTAACATATCAGTTGAATGAGAGGCTTGAATATAAACTTTTGGATCCATTGATTTAATTAAGAAGTCCTCACACGCCCCTCTTTCCTTATATTTTTTAAATCGAATGCACAGAATTCGAAAATCATGTTATTATACTTTCTCTTTACAATAAAAAGTATATCCAGGAAATATCGCTCCCATTATCCAATTGTCTAAGCTCTTTGATCTGTTTTTAAAGATTAAAAAAGTATAATATTTATATTTATTGTAATTATATTTATAATCGAGACTGGAGCATAACCGATGGATGTTCTTAATTTATCTAGAATTTTATAATATTATGAAATGTTTCTTTGCCAAACATTTTTTAAATAGAACCCGGTGACAGTATTACTTAAAACATCAATCAACCATCTGGAATGAGAGAGATACGTACTAAACAATTCACAATTTAACAATATACTACTTAAATTTAAAAATTAGATGCATAAATTTGTAAGACTCAAATATTTAAAAGGACTTTTTAGTCTTAATTCATGATAAACAATTTTTCGAATTATGGAATCTAAAATAGATTTTTAATTGTTAAATGTTTTTTAGTTATCCTTAAATATAGTTTTCGACCTAAGTTACTTGATTAAGCCTTCTTTGTAATAATTTTAGACCATGCTTCTTTGGAAGACGAAGTGAAGAATTTATTGATATTCTGGCGAGCAGTGGACGGGGAATGTCACCGATTATTAAGATGTACGAGTCTTTTACATCACGTCATGATTGATACTCGTAAATCGTATCTGGAATTGATTTCCCTAATCGCAGTAATGGATTCAATAGTACGAACCGTCAATTTGACAAGTAACGAATTAAAAATAATGCGAATTAACATTGATACTCTACGAGTGAGTGTGAAATAAGCAAATCAATTTATTTACATGATCAAATTATCAGAATTTCAAGCAGAAAATATTAGATTGGTTGGAAGAAGTCAAATTATGTGTCTCAGTTATTTATAAGAAGAGAATGACAAATAAAAGATTTAAGTTTTACGACGATATTCACAATTATTTGGAAGAGAATTTGAATACGATATCTGAATTATCAGATAAAATAAGAAGAAGGTTTTTTTCTAAATTTTCATGATTTAATATGGATTATAAAAATTTGGTTAATTTATATGATACTTATTCGATACATGGTATAATTTTTACCGTACCTTTACAAAGGTTTTTTTTTATAAATGTAAACACAATAGTTTAGAAACAGTTATCTCTTGAGTAAGAGTTGTCAATATTATTTCATTTTAAATTTCTAACCTTTGTTTTTTAAAGTTTTTCTCGTGTTATTTAATTGTTATTTTCAACTTTTTTGCTATTTTAAAAACATTTATCCGTTTAAATAGAAGTTTTACATCAGATGAAAATTTTCTATTAAAGACAAAACTCATCCCTTTCAAAATATTTAAAAGATAAATTTCGACGGATCAACTGTGATTTTCTAATTCCTTGATTCACTTGTATATACATCATGTATTAAATTATGTAATTAAAATTTTTCGGGAAGGATTTTCCTAAATTTACAAAATATTGATTATTTTGGATAGTTCACATGTTAAACTTAAACATTTTAGTTTATTCTTAATAGTTAATTCTTATTAGTTAGTTTAAAAACTTTGAAGTTATTAGGATTATAATTTATATTCTTATGACTATTCAGTTAAAAAAACTTTTGTAAATAAGATCATAATTCAATTTTTTCGGAGGGAATTTTTTTAATTTGCAAAATATTATTTATTTTGAATAGGTCACGTGACGTTTATTTGCCAGAAAATTAGTCGCTGGATGTTTAATAAATAATATTTTAAATGTTATGTAAGTCGCTGTATGTAGTATTATGTTATTTTTCATCTTAAATTGAAAATTTTTTCTTTTATAATGAGTTTTTTCAAGTAAAATTCAGATTTTCAATACCTTATAATTAAATTATAATACCTAATAATTTAAATTATAAAAATAGTGAAAATGAAACATTCTCAATTCTATACGAATTCTATTTTTTAAAACTAAAAAAATCTTAATGGATCTTATAATGAGATCTTAAATCTTATTGTACTAGCCTTCATGCCTGTTGATAATCTTGAAAACACCATCGATACCTTAAAACAGCATATTGCGATAGAATTGATAGGAACTATTGATTCTTTTGAAGATTCATATCTTGGTTGGTTAAAAAGGGATGGAACCAGAAGAAAACTGATTTTTTCGCCTCACATTTGGTCAGTTTATGAACGAACTCTTGCAAGATTGCTAGGTGAATTCGGAGTTAGTCACCCGAATATATGAAATTTATTGATGGATTGAAGATGGTCCAAAAATCGAGATAGGATGTTTGAACAGTATATTCGAGGCAATTTTTTAATGGAATAATTAAAATGGTTCTTTTTTATTTTTAAAAAAAATTACTTGAATTAAATTTAGATGTGTGATATCTTTGTTTTTTATTATTTTCGCGAATAATTTTCGTAATGATATTTTTTAATGTAGTAGAGTTATAATTTTCTGGCGACTAAACGTCCTGATCCCTTTTAAAATGTTAAACATTTTAACCTATTCTTACGTAATTAAGATCATAATTCAAACTTTTCGAGAGGAGAGGATTTATGCCTCTAATCCCTCCCCCTGTTTACGCGCCTGTATACATGATATATAATGATTTTATGATCTATTGCGGGAAATTATACCAATCAAAAATTCACTATAAGCTTTCTCATTGATTTCGACAAAGTTACTTAATTAACAATGTTTCTCGTGATACTCCAAAACTAATACGGTTTATATCCTTTGCCGAAGAATTTTGATGAACCTAAAAAAAACGTGTTAAATGACCTAATGTTCTATTTCTTTTAACCTTGCACTTGTTTGAAATCTATTAGAAGTATTGGAAATCTAAGTTCTTTGTGACATCAGAATGGTTATTTTAATTATTACTATTACTCTAAATGTTAAACAAATACACAGAAATATAGCTTAATTATTACTCAGCATATTTAAGAAAACAATTTCTTCTAAAAGATTTACTTGCATTCAAGTAGTCCGTGATTAATGTTTAGTACATTATATAAATTTGTTTTATTTTACTTTTTTAAATTTGCCAGTTTTCTTAAAATTAAATTAAAATGTAATTTTGGTTAATTATTTAATAAATATTCAACAATTTTTCCTTTACTCTATGTCCAATAATTCTTTTTATCTAAGGATGGATCGAGCTCCGATATTATTCCTTTAACATACATTCTCAAATATCGTACATATAATTAACAAACATCATCCATCATAATAGTGCTTTGTTCTTAAGAATCTAAAATCATTTAATATAAAACAATTATTATATGTACATATTGGACAAAATTCTTCCAAGAAGGGAAATCATTGGTCCGATGGATTTCCAAGATATATCACCCAAAATCATTACACAACTAACGTCATGTTTTACGTTTGGGAGATGACAATGAAACAACCATATATTCGCAATATTACATCTTTAAAAAGAATTTTTAATTCCCTGAAGCCTTCAGAAGTTGGTCGATGAACTGTACTCGAATCTCTAAATAACAGGAAAGCAGATACGGGCAATTAAAAACTTGACCTTTAACGGTGATCAAGTGATTGATTAATCCAGCGCGGCCGTCGAGAGTAGAGGCGCGACCTCTGTATTCGGCCCATCGGAGTTGTTGGAGTGCCACAATTCGGTGGGAATCGATTGAATGACAATAATCAACCTTCAATAAATTGACGATGGTCGGCGGCGGCTTGTTGTCGACAATAACGAAATTATGAAGGTTAATCGATTGAATTGAAATGCAGTAGCGATTTCAAATGATGTCAATCGATTTCGATTTTAAAAATCAAAAGCCAAAAATCCGCAAAACATTTATTTAAATTAAATTTGTTCCAACAAAAGTGATTCGATAAAACAGTTTTTGTTATCACAATTTGTCATTAGTTTTTTTATAAATAATTTATACATGGATTTGAATAGTTATAGGTATAGATATTTATATATAAATTAATTTTCATTTTTCTGACTTTCACGAGTGTCAAATTCGATTGACAAATAAATAATTTCCAAATGATATTTGCAACACCCGTGTTAATTATCTGAGTAACGTCAATCGAAAAAAATCATTGCGAACATATTTGTTGTTTAAGCTATATATATATATATATATAT
>MQRK01187368.1:4275-18709 GCA_001938485.1 Girardia tigrina | reverse complement strand
TATATATATATATATATATATATATATATAGCTAGAAGATTATGTATCTTGAATCCTCGAACTTTCTATAACTCTTAAAACTTAAAATAAATGATAATAAGTGAATAAATACATCATAACCTAATTAATTTAATAAATTTAATTGATTAATAAAACTAAAAACTGTTAGGTGTTATTTGTTTGGTTTATTTCGCTTTACTTAATAAAAGGAGCCATGTTTAATTTTTTATTTTATTTATTTTTAAATTTTAATAAATAAAACATGGTTTCTTACATTAAGTAGCACCAAAATACTTATATTCATATTTGTTAAAAAAGCGTATTTTTAATCTTCGTTATATAGAATATATTTCATATGCGCAGTTTTATTTTTTGACGTTATATAGAAATGTGTTAATTAGAACTCATTTTCTATTATTCTTATCACTTTTTGGCCGTTGTTTTTAAAAAACTACGTTATGTAGAGTTTTACGTTATACAGAAGTTACGTTATATTGAGATAGGATAATATAATTTCGACAAGATAAACTCATACAAGTGACATAAGAAATTGCATTGTGTTAGAATGGGTAAATATATATAGGGGAATCAAAAAAATGTGTTTTTCTTTACATCGTAATTTATTTTTGTTTTTGAAAGATTCAAAAAGAACGCGTAGAAAATTAAAACTTCAATAAAATCAGACATATAATTGATGTAATTACAAATAGTCACGATGTAATTTTTCCTAAGTCATCACGCAATTGGTTGATCTCATAAGTTACTTTGCCTGCGAGTTTGCTTATCCAAGAACTTAGCAAAAACTGTTTCATTTTCTTAGTCGTTTTGAAGGTTTACTGTATTCTTGACGTATCCATGTTCCTCAATATGAAGGAATCCATCAAATTCATTTCATAAGAGTAGGAGAGCTGAAAAATTGGTAGAATGCGATTTTATTCTATACAAGTTATGTCATTTTTGCTGTAAACTGATAAGAACTGCCGCACATAATCGTCAATTTACCCTGTCGACAAATTTGGACCACTTTTTCTAGGAATCGAATATATACATGTGTATTGTATGTTATGTCATGGTCTAGCACTTCAAAATAATTTATCACCACGATAGTTCATTTTCACAATTATATGAATTTTTTTATCTTAAATGATATACCAAGGTTCTGACGGTCGGCCACACTTAGAGTTTATCAATGAATGATGATTTTTCTTTGCAATCACATGGATGGAAAAGAGCCACCTCTCATCTACAGCAACAATGATTCAGTGTAGCCCATTTAACATTTTCTGGGCACCTTCTACGCGTGCTCTCTTCTGATTTTCATTTAAGGTATGAGGCACACATTTTGCGTAAATACTGCTTTTCTGTAATTCATCTATCAGAATTCTTTGGACTGTAGGCCAAGTTAATACATTGATATCTGAAGGCATGTTTATGCTAAACATTTTATCATTCTCCACCAAGACACATACGATTAATATTTGCTTTTGTTCTTGCATTTCTCAGTCTTCCTGATCCTTGGACTTTGAATTCGTCTTTCTTTCTATAGGCATATTCTTTTGAGATGACTTGAACTCATCTAAATGATAATACATTTTTTTCACTACATGCAGCAACTTACAGAGACGAATTTCTGGAGTTTTATAAGCACTCTTTTGTAAGGTTACAATGAAGAAATTCATGTTTTCCTTGGTAGGTTACATATTTATACTTAGCATAGAAACTAAAAAAGGCAATTAAAAACACAACATCAATAAAAGAAATAAACTATAAAATCAAAAAATCAAAAATCTAATCAAACTCAATTTTTATAGAACAAATGAGACACGAAATTTAATACATTACTTATTGCATTAAAAATTAAAATTTCAATGTTCTAAAGCACCGTTTTTTTTCAGTCCCTCTATAAACAGAATTTTATGTCAGTTGATTATTCATTTATTTGTTTGCCTAATCTAGCAAAAGTAAAAAAGCCCTATAAAATCATATTTATAACATACTCAAGATTCAAAAGGAATGTCACCAACTGCACTTTCATCCATTTCTATATAATTATGATATAAAACTTCTAAATATAAAATTAAAAAACATGCTGCAGAAAGGTCTTTCAAAGCCCGAGGCATTTAATATGACGTTCGACAATATGTTTCAGTATTAATATTATTTAACATTTTTAAAATTATTTTTTCCAAAAAATATTTTCACGCAATTGCAAAACTGTGTTAATTAAAACAATTAAGTACGGAACATTCACATTCTTTTATGAAACGGAATGATGCTGACTTGCAATTCTGCTAGGACAAATTAATTCCATACGTTTTCGAAAAGTTGTCGAACTGACAAAGATGTTCCTCGCTAATTAGAATCATTAATGCGATCCGATATCACTCAAGCAGCAAATAATTTTCCCTTTTAATTACTGCTAATTATTTTTAAAACAATTTTCGTTCGTAAATGACGAAGTTTCCTTTAACTGCTTTTGCTAGTTTTCCTTCCTCAAATAAATGCCCACTTTAAATTATTTTTAAGGTTAGTTTACTTAATAAAAATAATTGCTTAAACTTTCTAAATTTATATTTAATTTATGCAAATTATTTTTATTTTTTTTGCAGTTGAGTTATATTTAATGAAAAAGAAAAATGAATTAACTTTTAAAATGTTTTGTCTAATTAAAACATAAATTATTGTTGAAATTGTCTATTTAAATTTTATTAAAATTTGAAATAATTTATTGCATTTTAAGGAAAATGAAAGAAAAAAAAGAGAGTATTTAACATTTTGTGATGATATTATTTTTCATTTATGTGAGAATAATTAATAACTATTAATAACTATATATTTATAAATTAAAATACATATAATTATTTATATCAATATCATATTATATCAAAGGATCCTGAATATATAAAAATTCCTGAGATTGTTTAAATCAATCAGTTTAATTAATTTTAGACGCGCATTATTTGATTGTGTCATAAAAATAAACGTTTATCTATTTTTTGGATTTTTAATATCGAAAATTCTTCTATGGCGACCACACCAAATGTTATCAACAATTTGGCGCCAACAATATTCGATGGACACAATGATTCGGAGCAGTTCATAACCGACTAAAACAGGTTCTTTCAAGTTTCGCAAATTCAAGAAGGAATTCAATCGTTATTCGTCAAAGCATTCATCAATAAAGATTTAATATCTACTTATGAATTAGTAGATAGAAAATCACGAATTTCGCAGATCGGTTACGGAAGGCATTCAAACGTCCAACATCATTAATTCAAGATTTGCAGGAGCTCATGAATTACAGAAAAGGAACTGAAACAGCAATTTCATATGTCAACAAAATTGAGAAGATGGTAGATAAAGTTTTATGCCACAAATGGAATAAACCGGAGCTAATGGCATATTTTTTAACTCACTGTATAGAAGATGTCAGTGTCAAAACTCAAATTTATCTTCAAGAAGCTAAATCTCAAGATTCAATCAAAGCAGTTATAGAGAAGATGGATATTATTAAAACAGAAATCCAAGCAGTTGATGTCGCCAATATATACAGACGAAAAACATATGCCGATACATTGAAAGAATGAACGGCATTCACAAATAATTTTCAACAACAACATCATCGAGGAAATATTCAAAACAATGACTATAACAGACGGACAATGACGGGATATTCGAGACAACAAACGGGAAACATGGATTATTCAAATGTAATGTATTATGGATGCAAAAAGTTGGGACATATTCGTCGTACATGTCGGGAAAATTCGAAAAGTTGTTTTGGATGTAGAGGGTCTGGACACGTTAGAAGAGAGTGTCCATATTTAAAATGTTCAATGTGTTGAGCTCAAGGTCACCTCGGATATCAATGCTTCAAGAAAGACGAAAAAATACAACCCAGTCACCAAAACAAGATCCAGTATAACCGACGAGAAAATCAATATCGACATCCAATGGCCGGAATTGACGAAACTAATGAAACACGATCGACGGGATATGATGCAGAGAAGGCGTCAAACTACAAGACTCCGTCAGGTCAGGAGATGATTGAGACCATACATTAAAAGGTAATAAAATTCAGGATCCTTATATTTGTAATATATATGATTGTAAATGTAGTAATATTAATTTTAATAATCATATTTATAATAATAGTAATGTTAATAATAATATTAATTATCAAAATAATATTTGTGGTGTAAATAGTAGTCATAATATAATAAATTCAAAGAGTATATAGGTAATAGAACACAGAATGAATATTATATTGAAGAGACAATGGAATTTGTTATGGATGCAGAAGGTAAAATAGACAATCAGATTTTTAATGGAAGACCGAGTATGTTGACAGTTATAGGGGGTATCAAAATGAATTGTTTATTGGACACCGGGGCCCGTATTAATGTAATAGATGAAAAGACTATTAAACAATTACAAGTACCGATGAGTAAGCACACCGTAACATCAGTTGTATGTGCAAATGGCAGTTGGATGGAGATGAGTGGTACATGTCAAATTAAGGTAAAATTTCAAAATATAACACTATATCCAGTCTTTTATATTGCAAAAACAGTTTTTCCATCTATAATTTTCGGAATTGAATTAATTCGATCTTTAGATCTCGATTTAAGGTGGCGATTTGATGCCAAAAATATAAAACAAGAATTATTTACATCTGATATAGTGTGTACAGAAATATGTGCTTTAGATCCATATTTCGATAAACCTATTTTTACGGACAAAGACAGATTTTTGAAAGCCAAGGAAACATTAAATCTACTTGATGGTACAAATTTATATAGATGTATAGATAAGTACAAGAACATTTTTTGTGGCTGGAAAATGGGATATCGGGAAAACTACATTAACAAACATGAAATAAAAACATCTAGTAAGCCAATTTTACACAAACCTTGTAGACAGCCAGCAGATTTGAAACATCACATTGAAAAAGCAATATTGAATTTAGAAAGACATGAAATAATAGAAAAATGTTCTTCCCTTGGAATACACCAATGGTTTGTGTGTGGAAAAAGGAGAAAATGGAAATCCGTTTGTGTTTAGATTTTCGGCTCCTAAATCAAATAACTGAGAGACCAGCTTTCCATATTCCAAACGTTGATGAGATGTTGGATTCTTTAATTGGAATGAAGTGATTTAGTTCAATAGATCTGGGTAATGCATATTACCAGGTCGAGTTGGAAAAATCTTCAAAGATGAAAACGGCTTTTTCTACAAGGACCGAACAATTTTGTTTTACAAGAATGCCATTCGGAATAGCAGCAGCACCGGCTACTTTCCAAAAATTAATGAATGGAATATTGAAGGATATGCTATGGAAAGAGGCAGTGGTATATCTTGATGACGTGTTAATTTTTTTCAGCTGCGATGAGCATATAAAAAGATTGGACCGGTTATTTTCGTGAATTCAATCAGCAGTCATAAGAATTAACCAAGAAAAATGTAAATTCTTTAAGAAGGAGATGCGTTTTCTTGGACATATTGTGAATAGAGAAGGAACCAAAACGGATCCGGAGAAAATCTAGACAATAGTAGATTTTGAAAAACCAAAATGTGTAAAAAAATTGCGCAGTTTTTTAGAACTGTGTAATTATTATAGGAAGTTCATTGTAGAATATTCATAACTAGCAAAACCGTTAGAAGCAATGTGTGGAATTTCTAAAGATAGACTTTATTGGAACGTATCTCATTCAGAGGCTTTTAAAAAGTTAAAAACAGCCATGACAACTGCCCCTGTATTATGCTATCCAAATTTAAAAAAACAGTTTATTTTAGATACAGATGCATCTTTCAATACAATTGGTGCGGTTCTTTCTCAGTTAGATGACAAAGATGAAGAGCGAGTCATCGCGTATGGATCAAGGTCAATGTCGAAACATGAAATAGGTTATGGTATAACAACGAAAGAATTGTTAGCAATATTTCATTTTACCCAAACATTTTAAACATTATCTTTACGGTGCACATTTTAAACTGAGAACGGATCACAAGGCAATTGTTTTTTTATGATGACAACAAAAAAACCAATAACTCCGCAATTTCAAAACTGGATGAATTATTTAAGCAGTTTAGATATGAAATTAGAATATAGAAAAGGAGAAATACATCAAAATGCAGATGCGTTGTCTCGGAATGGATGTACAGTATGTTCACAGTGTATGATTCAATACCATTAGCCAGAATTATCAAAACAGAAAGTGAGAATGTTAGCAATAGAGGAAGAGAGATCTCCCATACCATGGCAACAGAAGAGAACGGAAATTATGAAAATTAAAGAACAATACTTGCCAAACATTCAAATTATCCAAAGGATGTGTCAGAATCCTAAATGACAAGATTTGGATTCCAAAAAGTGAACGACATGCTTGTATAATCTTTTTCCATAGATACTTATGTCATGCTGGATTTATGAAAACGTATTCATTTATGCGAAATGAATATGATATGGAAGATTTCATGAACAAGTTAAAATAGAAACAGAAAGCTGCATTGCTTGTCAAACAGCGAAAATTAACACAGGAATAACTAAAGAAGAAACAAAGACTCTTACATTAAAAAGACCGTTTGATGACATTTATATTGATATTTGCGTACCGATGCCGATAATAAAAGGAACGAAATATATCTTAGGAATCATAGATAGATTTAATAGATATATTAGTTTGACGGCTGTCAGTAATCAAGATGAGACTACAACGATACAGACAATATTATGACAATGGATATTTAGGTTCGGAGCTCCAGCTTGCATTCATGTGGACCGAGGAAAGGTTTTCGAGCCGCGTTCGTTTCTTGAATTTACAAAATCCATGTTAATTGACGTACAATATTCAAATCCTTACCATCACAATACAAATGGGATGATAGAGCGCCAATTTGGCATAATCCGGGATTTCTTGAATGCATCCTTAAAGGATGAAGGAAGAAATAATTGGGTAGATATTTTACCAGAGATTGAATTTAGCATAAACGCTTCAAGACAAAGTTCAACTGGGTTTAGTCCGGCCGAAGTTATTATCGGTAAGTGTATAACATTAGATTGATCATGTCACTATGAATTGAATAACAGTAAAATTATTGAACAAGTTAAAATGCTTGAGTCAAACGCATCACCAGTGAAAGCACAGAAACGTTAATTTAAGGAAGGAGATTTAGTGTTAGTTAAAGTTGAAAATCGTCAGAAAGGATCTGATAGATATGAAGGACCACTACAAATTAGTCGCACAATACATGATAGAAGCTTCGAACTAAAAAATAAAACCGGACGAGTAATCTATAGAAATATAGAATGGCTAAAGACTTTTAAAGCAGGGGGTGTGATAATAATTAATTAATATATATTTATAAATTAAAATACATATAATTGTTTATATCAATATCATATTATATCAAAGGAATTAATTATATCTCTTGATGATTGTGCTGTTGAAAAATCACCGACATTATTGTGTCATTCTGACTTTGATTTGACATTACAGGAGTGTGTAGTTTATTGAAATGATTTGGTTTAGTGAATTCATAATATGTTAAATTAACACTTGTGTTGGATATTAAAATCTTTAATCTTAAATATTTACTTTTTATAAACACAAATCCTTAATCTTTAATCTGACTCCAATTAATCAGTAAGGACTTCCAACATAAATATATAAATAATGAACACAAATTCTTTTATGAAACTTTATTTCAAATAACAAGAATGAACAAGTCAAAAATAGTAATAATTCAATTCTTTGATGACAGAACACAAACACAAATCAATATTTCGTGCGAGTTAACAGATTACAGCAAAAACTGAATCTCAAAAACGAATGACGATTCTATTGTATACTACTACACTCATCCCATGTTATAGCAAATCTGTCGGACTGTCTGTACTCTCTATGTTCAATTGTCTATCGTAAAAACATATTAAAATATGCAGCTACAGTAAATAATTTTTTGTCTTTATTTCGGAAGTGTGCGAAAATCATTTCATATATGCAATAATGCCGCAAAATAATGTCCAGATAAAAGGTCTATTTGTTTTCCTTGATCATTCGAAATTTAAACAGTCAGACTGTGTGTTTTCAAAAAGAATTCATTTATTTAACGAGAATTACTCGCCCCTTTAATAAGAGTCTTGCCCCCCCCACAAAAGGTGTCACGGTACGGGGTCGACTCAGGATATTAAATTCTTTCCAGTCAACCTAGAAAAGTGGATTCATCACAGACGACCGAAATTTGCTTATTGATGATGACGAATATTACATCGAATATATTGCTTTAATAAATGTTTAATTATAAAATGGTGTTTTTAAAATTTCTAATTACGTTTTTATTTTAATATATTTTTTTAATTGATAATTTTTTTCTCAACAAATGTTAATTAGCACAACATTCATTTTGATAGTTTTTAATAATAAATTTCGTTAATAATTTTAATAATTTATTTGTATTTTCATTCGTATAAATTTCCTTCGTAAACATTTCTAAAAAAAATTTATTATTAAAACATAAAAATAAAAGTAACAATCAGAAATCAATAACAAAGGCTGTATCATTATAGCCAGAATTATTCAAAAAATTGAACATGAATATATATAAGTATGTGCCGGAGTTTCCCATAAAAAGCCCCTTCAAATATAAACAAATATATAATATATTTGTCTAAAAGTGTGTTAGTTAGTTTGTTTGTTTCTCTGTCATGCTATGAAATGTAAAATTACAAAGGAACCGTAGTGAATCCGCTGAAGGACATGTTCAATCTGGATAGCCCACATTGAGTCAATTCTGTCTATGCAGCGCCGTTTCCAAAAAGCGTTGGAAGCCGATTTAATTGACCGTCTGTTAAATCAACACAGAATTCGAAACAATAAATAATAAATTATAATAATTACGATTTAAAAATAAAAACAGAAACTTTCAAAGACGGAAATTCAGCTCACTCGACATATATGACGGGTCTTTGTCTAGTTATTAATATTTGGAGACAAAAACCAAGAGACCTCTCAAAAATTGATGCTTATGTTGATCATAATGATGAACCCATTTGAACTCCATTTTTTCTGAATGTATCAGAGTTTTCCAAAACAAACCTTTATATTTTGGAATACCAGTTTCCAAGAATAGTATAATTGCTGGCTACAAAATGTTTGGAAAATCATTAACAAGAGGAAATTTTCTTTTAGAAAGTAGGAGGTTTCATTAAGACCAATTGTATTCAAAAGAATTAAAAACATATTTTCACTTTCTGTTGCTAAACAAAAAAGGAGACACTCAAAGGTAATTTAAAATACTGTGAAATGTTTGACGTTTTATACATTGAAAAATGTGATGGATAAAAATATTAAATATTTTGGAAGATTTCCTCTTTTGATCTATCATAACTTCCTTTCGAAGTACATTTTCTAAAATAATATTTTATTGGTCAAATTACATACATAAGAGTATTTTTCTAATAATTCAAAGTGATAAATAACCTTTTTACCCCTCCCTATGATCACCGATTAATGCGTGTACAAATTATTTTGACATATTTATATTTTTACTCTCAATCAATTTTTGTTACGCTACACTAATATAATTTTACAGTTTCTTTAATAAAAATAATAAATCTAAATTTGAAATCTAAAATGAAAGAAAATTTTAATGGAAATTCAGTTTCTCTAAACATTGTAGCGAATATTTTATCCATCATAATTTCTATCATGTAAAAGTGAATTATTAATGAGAATATCGGAAAGAGCAACAGAAAATTGTATATTCATTTGAGATGGAAACAAGAAAAGAAATTTTATTCAAATTTAAAAATTTTTCATTGAAAATAGTTCTGAGAGAATTAAAAGAAAAAAAGATTTAATGTCGTTCATTTAATAATATATATTTTTTGAATATTGCTTATAAAATAGGGGCTACTTAAAATTCAAGTAATTAATTAACATTTTAAAATTAAGGAAAATCATTTAATAAAAATTATTAATGAAAAAGATTCTAATTGGTTAAAATTAAATCTAAACATTTTCTAAAAAGTACCAATTAAATTAATATATTAAAATTTTTAAATTACATTAAAAATTAAATATTACATTCGAAAATTATTTTAAATCTTTGTACTTTAAAATTAAATTATTTTTAATTAGTAGGAATCAAAGAAAATACCAATCATCCATCTGTGCAGGAGAGGCACAATCCGAATCAACATACAACATGCACAATATCAACACACAATTCAAAACATTTCTCCCATCCCCCTCGATTTAAATGGCTTTAGCCATTCAACATTTCTAATCAAAATTTTCTAATTTTACATCTTCGAGCTGGAACTTTTTTCGGGATTTCGTTTTAATAAAATTGCTGGACCCATGTAACAGTCACCTTCTTTTGATACATTTTCGTTTTTTATCAATATGCTGTCTCCAACTTCAAAAACTCTTCTTGTCTCTACATTTTGTTCGACATTAACTTGGTAACCGTTAGTTTCTTTATTGTTCTTTCACCAATGTCTTAATTTTCTTCAAAATATTATTTCAGTCGGGAAACAACTGTCGTAGCTTGAACTGTACTATTAAACATAAATTATATTTCATCTTTTTTTGAATAATTTGTAGACATTGCGTCTGCATTTGAATGTTTCTCTCCTTTTTGATATTCTATTATCATGTCAAGATCACTCATAAAATTTATTCATGTTTCTGAAATTGTGGTGTATTACGGTTTTTCGTAGTCATCATAAAAGTGATAGCTTTATGATCCGTTCGTAACAAAAATCTTTTCCCATACAAAAAATGTTTAAAATGTTGCGTGAAATAATAAATTGCAAGCAATTATTTCCTTGTTATACAATATCCAAGTTCATCTTTATTCATTTTATGGGAACCATATGTAATTACTTTTTTCTTCCGCACATGTCTTTCTGTGATAGTACCACTCCTATTGTATCATAACTTGCATCTGTATCGAGTATAAAGTCTTTGGTAAAATCAGGGTATGCCAAAATTGGTGTTTTGGTCATTCTCTCTTTTAATTTTTAAATGTTTTGAAACTGCATTTGTGAAAGAAAAATTTCTGCTTGATACAATAAAGGATATTTTAAATCTCCGATAGGGATCTTCAAATCCGGAAGAAATGTTCAAAAAAGCCAAAGAATTAGCAAGAATATTTACAGAAAGTAAATTTTCTAAGAAAAAGTTGCTCACCCTTGTTTTCATGAATATGGTTGACGATTATAAGAGAATTGAAATTGAGAGGACCTATCGAAACGAAGGACATAAAAGATGTAGTTTCAAATATGTAGAACTTTCCAAAATGAAAAAGAAGAAACAGTTGGGACATACAATACGGTAGGTAAAAATGATGAATGAAAAATGATAGGCAAACGTAAACCCCAATGTAAAGAACGAACCCAACAAAATAAATTCGAAAATAGGTACACTAATCAAAGAAATAATGAATACAAATCAAAGAATAACTATTCAAAAGTTTTTAAATGATTATCATGCCACGAATAAGGACACATAAGAAGAAACTGTCCAAATATAAAGTGTGCTTATTGCAATGGAAATGATCATGTCAGGAGACAATGCTACATAAACAAGGATAGATTTCAAGAAAGATACCAAGATGTCAGAAAAAATGAATGGACAAGAAAAAATAACCCTCGAAATCAACAGAAACCTCAAAATCGAAGATATAATATTGTAGAAATCCATGACTGCAACCATTACAACGAATACGAAGAAACACGTTCAAATGAAGGAAACTCAAGGCGAAGAACGTTTGCAGATAATAGACAAGTATTCGACAAAAACAAGAGAAATGAGTATGCACGATCACAAGGAGAGGTGATCTGTGTGCTTCACTAAAGAGTAAAAATGTTTGTGTTTGTAATTGTGTATGTAATGGTATGTATGACTGCATGTGTGATTGTGTGTTAGAAGATACTCCTCTTGAATTTTGTGAATTAGATTGTTGGAAAGAAGAATTTGACATAGATTATTTTGATTAAGAGATAAAGATAAAAACAAAAAGGTTGAAAAAGGAAGAAATATTGGAAATATCAAAGGTTAATGTTAGATATGACAAATTGAATGAAAGACTAAGTATTGAGTTTTATACAAATGATATGAATGTTGAATGTCTTTTGGATACCGGTGTCAAAGTAAATGTTGCAAAAAGAAGATATACTTAAAGATATTTCAAATGCTCAGATAAAAAAGTCGAGCAAATGCATTCATTGTGCAAATGATTCGGAACTTATAAATTATGGAATTGTTAAATTAAATTTAATAATTGAAGGAGTACAAAAAATAATAGAGTTTCATGTAGTCAAGAAACTCAATCCATAAATGATAGCAGGAGTTGAATGTTTAGACAAATTTGGAATAAAACTAACGAAAGAAACTATAGATTCAGGTGAGATATGATGATTAGAGATAGTGATGATGACAAACTAAAGAAATAGATAACACAAAAGTTGACAACCAACGTGGGAAAACTTCCTTGACGAAACACAAGATAAAATATTATGGAGGACTAATCATAGTGAAGCCCTATCGACAGCCACAAAATTTTGAAAAAAAAACTGGATGAGCTTATTAGAAATTTTAAAGAAAACAGCATAATTGAAAAGATTAGTTCTCCATGGAACTTTCCTCTGGTAAATGTATGGAATAAAGAGAAACAAGACAGTCGATTATGTGTCAATTTTTGACAGTTGATTAAAATTACTGCAAGACCGGCATTTCCCATACCAAATGTAGATGACATGTTAAACGCGTTGAATGGAGCAAAATATTTTAGTACGATCGATCTGGGAAATGCATACTATCAGTTTGAATTGGAAGAGGAATCAAAGATTAAAACAGTGTTTTCAGCAAAGAATGGTCAATATTGTTTTAAGAGAAAGCCTTTTGGAATTGCAGCGGCTACAGTCACTTTTCAAGAATTAATGGTGAAATTTCTGAGAGATTTTAATTGGAAAGAAGCAGTCGTATATTTGGATGATATTTTAATTTTTGCAAAAGATAGAGAAGAACATCTTCAAAGAAGACATAACGTATTTGAGAAAATTAAAGAATCCGGTTTCAGAATATATCCAGAGAAATGTCAATTCCGAGTAGAAAAAAAACTAAATTTTTAAGATACGTCATAAGTAAAGAAGGTATTGTAACAGATTATTTAGAACACAAATTTGACTTTTCATATTTTTATCAACACAACAGGTTTGATTGTCCTTAAGACAATCTTTGTCAAAGCTTTCGTATGAGTACATTCTAACTAAATTGATTAATGAGTTTAATCTTATTATTTTTAGCAAATGGTGATATAAATAATTTATTAAAATGTTTACTCAAAATTTATTGGATAAAAATTTAAATAATTATTAATTGTTTAAAAAAATATTAATTCGATTTATTTATTAAAAGTTGTAAATAAAATTAATTAATTTATTTAAAATTTTACAATTATTTTAATTTAGAAATAAATTTAAACATTAAATATTTTCTGAAAATAAGAATTCAAATATTAATCAGACATCTGGGTAGGAGAGACACAATTCCGAATAAACATACAATATTCAAAGACACAAAACATCAAACATTTAAAATATTTCTCAACAGATAAAACAAAGATTAAATGGTTAGAAAATTTCAAAACCCATCATGTATCATGTTATTAGGTAACACTCGGTCTTACCTGAGCATGTTGTTAATGTTCTTCGAAGAATTCTGTGAATCTATTTTTTCTTCAAAACCTTATTGACACAATCAATAAGTTTTATAGGGAAATTATTTTCACTTAAATTATATTAAAGAATATCTGTTTTTACTATATGTCTGGATTGATTATTAGTCTCTTTAAAGGACATATTCTTTGAAGATAATGAACCGGCTTTTTTATTTTATTTTTTACTTCCTAGTTATATGTATCAGTTATCGAAAGTAAATTTTAAAAATTATAAAAGAGAATCTAGATAAATATAATTGTTTTGGGATAATTTCTAAGTAATCTACAGATTGGTTTGCTTATTGAATTTATTTAACAAATAATAAAAATTAAAAATCTAAGTATTTTGGATCTTTATTAAAAAGTGAACGCCATTTTTCACAATTTATTTTCGTAATTAATTTCGGCGGATTACCCGCCATCTTCAGACTAAATTAACACTGGCTTTTTGCAGCTTATATATGAGAAAGGTGATTATGCAATCAATCATGTAATAAAGGCTCTATTTGAAAATGTTTAACAGAGAAGTTGAGTGTGGATGGATATTAATTTTTGGATCCATGGATCTTATTAATAAGGTCTCACATGTTACTCTCTCCCAGTAATTTTTAAATCGATTACACAGAATTTTAAAATTATTTTCTCCGATTTTCTTTTTACATTTTAAATTATGTTCGGCAATATTGCTCCCATTATCCAACCGACT